>PVJN01003420.1:0-5000 GCA_004026805.1 Lasiurus borealis | reverse complement strand
CAAATGTAAAATGCAAAACTGAGTAAAATTACATTTTCTTTAAGTGAATTCTCTTTGGGGTCTTAAGTAAACATTAGATTTTTGGTTTTACCAATAGAATACAAAAATTAATTTTTAATTTCCCACAAAATTTAGAAGAAAGTTTTATGTCAGTGTAAATTTTAAGCTTTTTATGTTTCTACTAGAGACCTAGTGCACAAAATTTGTGCATGGGAGAGGGAGGCTACTCCTCAGCCCAGCCTGCACCCTCTCCAATCTGGGATGTCCAACTGCCCATTTAGGCCCAATCCTACTTTAGTCAGATATCCCTCTCACAATGAGGACTGCTGGCTCCCAACTGCTCACCTGCCTGTCTTCCTAATTAGCCCTAACTGCTTCTGCCTTCCAGCCTTATCATCCCCTAACCACTCCCCTGCCAGCCTGATTGTCCCTAACTGCCCCCCCCCTCTGCAGGCCTAGTTGCCCCCAACTGTCCTCGCCTGCTGGCCAGGTCACCCCCAACTTCCCTCTCTCCAAGCCTTGTCCCCCCTGACTGCCCTCTCCTACAGGCCTGCTCCCCCTCAACTGCTCTCCCCTGAATGCCTGACCCATCTCCCCTGCCAACTGCCCTTCCCTTCAGGCACAGACACCCTGACTTCCCTCCTCTGCTGGCCTGGTCACCCATAACTGCCCTCCCATCCAGGCCTGGTCCCACCCAACTGCCCTCCCCTGGTGGCCATTTTGTGGTAGCTATATTGTGTCCACATGGGGCAACCATCTTTGTCCACATGGGGACAGCCATCTTGTGGGTTGGAATGAGGATCAATTTGCATAGTACTCTTTTATTAGATAGGATGATCATTATAACTCTGATGACTCATGTTCTGAACAGACTAAGTAAATATGGGTTACAGTATAGGTAAGAATCTTAATAAAAAAGAATGTGATTCAAGGCTGCACATTATTGTTAGAAAGTAAGATATCCAAGTAGAATCAATGTTAAAGTTGCAGATAGGCACTGCAGAGGAATTCTATCTCCCAAATATCTTATATTCTCAGGAAAATGCAGGTATTGCTATTAATGTTTTCACACTGGCACTGGCATTGAACTTCTCTTAAATTGTTATACAGTAATAAATAATAAACTAGGTCATAACAGAGTAGTTTATCCCACTTACTAACTAGTATATCAGAATAGAGTGACATGATTTAAGGCCAATCAGCAGTTGAATGTGAACATTGGAGAGTGATGAGTGATGAGAGAGAAGCAAAAATAAGGGAGAATAAAGAACAATGAGGAAGAAATTCGAAGAGGGAATAAGGGTAGTGGTTTCTATCTAGTGTCCTCTATTTTTTTGGTAATATCTGTTTAAGACTGGGAAATTATCCTGTTCTGATAGAGGCCTCCCTGCTCCTTACACTCCAGATCCCAGGTAAGTAGGACAGGCCTCCCTCAGGGAGTTCTTCATGGGCACTCGGATGCAGAGAGGTCACTGTGTGTAGATACTTTTGACATTCTCATCAAACATCTATCCTTGTTTTATCTTGTGTGAATAATAAATATCAAACTTAGTGACAAACTAATTAGAATGTTGAGAAAAATAATAGGCTTTGCAAATACTACATAACAATCATTAACTCAGAGATAAATGTTGTTTGTTTGCTTTATAAGAATACTTAGCCTAAGGAATTGAGATCAAATATTCCTGTGGTCTTTAATCTTTTAGAAGGAAATAAACTATTTAATTCATCAGCCTTTTTTCAAACTTATGATTGGATTGCTTGGACCTTACTTTACTGTGATATCCTACCTAATAAAAGAGTACCATACCTCCACTGTACCCATATGTCACACCCACCTGCCAATCAGAAGTGAGTATGCAAATTAAACCATCCAAGATGGCTGTGGTCACAGAGTGAACAGGAGACTTGGGTTTCCCTGGCAAAGGAGGAAGCCAGGCTTCCTATATAGCCTAGCCAGCCCAGGCCTCCACTCAAGTCTACAAAGTTTCAATTATAGAAGATAAATAAATCCCAACAAAAATAGCTGCAGCCTCAGAGTGAGCAGGTGGCTGGGATTTCCCTGGCAATGGAGGAAGCCAAGCTTCCTGGCTGACCCAGGCCTCTGCTCAAAGCTACAACGTTTCAATTATAGAAGATAAATAAGTCCCAGGTACTAGGGAATCTGCATGGGTTGCTTATGGGCATGGCTAGCCTACAAACCATCACAGGCACTCGCCCAGGCCACCCCACACACCAAGGGAACCACCACCCTTGTCTAGGACAACCAGCTGTCCCCCACCATGCACCGGGCCTCTATCCTATCTAATAAAATAGTAATATGAAAATTGACCATCACTCCAACACAAGATGATTTCCCTCATGTGGTCAAAGATGGCTGCCCCTATGTGGACAAAAGTTGGCCACCATAAGATGGCTAGCAGGGGAGTGCAGTTGAGGTGACCAGGCCAACAGAGGAGGGACATTGGGGTCAACTGGACATGCAGAGAAGGGCAGTTGGGGGGAACCCAGGCCTGCAGAGGAAGGCAGTTGGGGGAGACCAGACATGCAGAGCAGGACAGTTAGGGCCAAACAGGCTGGCAAGGGAACAGTTAGTCATCAATCAGGCTGTCAGTGGAATGGTTAGGGGGTGATCAGGCTGGCAGGAAAAAGCAGTTAGGGGTAATCAGGAAGCCAGGCAGGTGAGCAGTTGGGAGCCAGAAGTCCTAGATTGTGAGTCCTAGTAGGATTGAGCCTAAATAGGCAGTCGGACATCCCTCAAGGGGTCCCAGATTGGAGAGGGTGCAGGCTGGGCTGAGGGACACCCCCAACCCCCATGCACAAATTTTCTGCACCAGGTCTCCAGTTATGATATAATAAATATATATAGTGTGGTCTTTCTCCAGGCTCCTGGCCATTTCCTAAAACCCTTGTAATTTCCTAAGTGATTCATAAGTGTAACTTTTTCAGAATTTTCTAAGAACAATAGGACTATCTTTTTGGTTTTCATTGCTAGTTCCTGATCCAGCTCCAGAAGCATCAAAGTGAAGTAAGTATAATGATAAAATTCTCAAGTTTATAGCTCTTATACATTTTTCAAATCCATACAGGTGTATTCTCATAAACTACTTAACTGCTAATAATTAACATAAATTTCATAAGATGAATAATATTTGTAAAAATGTAATGTTTGAAACATGAATTAAATCTTAGTTTGTCTGAGCATGTTGATTTGAGTTCAACATGTCATATACTAATTTTAACTTTATTTTCATTTTAGATTTCACATATAAATGAGGTCCTATGATAGTAATTTCTCTGTCTGACTTATTTCACTTAGCATAATGTTCTTAAAATCCAACCACATAATTGCAAATAGCAAGATTTTCATTTTTATAGTTGAATATAATATTCAATTGTGTATATATAATGTTACATTTTCTTTACTTACCTATTGATCACAGATTTTTTACATTTCTTAGCTATCCTAAATAATGTTTCATTGAACATGGAGGTCATATATATTTCTGAATTAGTGTTCTTGTATCTTTGGATAAATGGATCTTTTCTATATTGAATCATTATTGGTCTTTTATTTAATCTGCAGATTCAACCAATTGTGGATCAAAAACAGTATTTTTGTATTACCAACTTTGTTTTTGCAATCCTGGGTTCCCATTGAGTGAAAATACTGCTTTTGATCTATGGTTGGTTAAATTCTCAGATGTGAAGGGTTGACTGTCATTAAGATTTGTGGGAGTCAAGTGTTATATGCAAAAAAAAAACAAAAAAAAAAACACAAAAACATATATAGATTTTCAACTGAGTGGGGGTCAGCACCACTAACTCCTGTATTTTCGAGGACAACTATACTATTTTCTATCTGCTGTTGGTTGAGCCCACGGATTAAAAACCTAAAGATACTAAGGACCAACTGTAATTAAGTTTCCAGGGATTAAAAAGGTAGACATAGATTTTATGTTTTTACTTTTTATTTATTTATTTTATACATTTTATTGATTTTTTATAGAGAGGAAGGGAGAGGGATAGAAAGTTAGAAACATCTATGAGAGAGAGACATCGATCAGCTGCCTCCTGCACACCCCCTACTGTAGATGTGCCCGAAACCAAGGTACATGCCCCTGACTGGAATCAAACCTGGGATCTTTCAGTCCGCAGGCCAACACTCTATCCACTGAGCCAAACCAGTTTCGGCTAGACATGAATTTTAAATTGTGCCAGGTTGACACCCTTAACCACAGCATTGTTGCAAAGTCAACTATACTCTCAGTAACCAATATTAACTTAAATGTACATAACCAGAAGCACCTGTTTTTTCTATGCAGACAATCTGATAGCCATCATTTGAGCTTTCTTTATTATGCTTTTACTAGAGGCCTGGTGCACAAAATTTGTGCATTGGGGGGTGGGGTTTGTCCTTCAGCCCAGCCCACTCCCTCTTCAATCAAGGACCCCTTGAGGGATGTCCAACGGCCCATTTAGGCCTACCTGGATCATGCCTAAACAGGAAGTTGAACATCCCTCTCACAAACCAGGATTGCTGACTCCTAACCGATCACCTGCCTGCCTTCCTGATTGCCCTTAACCACTTCTACCTGTCAGCCTGATTACCCCTAACCACTCCCTGCCCACCTGATTCATGCCTAACTGCTCCCTGCCAGCCTATTTGTCCCTAATTGTCCTACCCTTTGGGCCTAGTCACCCTTAACGGCCCTCCCCTGCAGGCTTGGTTGCCAACAACTGCCCTCCCTTGCAGGCCTGGTCCCTACCAACTTGTGGTGGCCATCTTGTGTCCACATGGGAGCGGGATCATGTGACCACACAGGGGCAGTTATCTTGTGAGTTGGAGTGATAATCAATCTGAATATTACTCTTTTATTAGATAGGATGGAGGCCTGGTGCACAGGTGTTTGTGCTGATGGGTGTCTTGAATCAGGGTGGGTGTTCCTGAGGGGCCTATGGTGGTTTGCAGGCCAGCCATGCCCCCCAGCAACCCAAGC
>PVJN01003419.1:0-101647 GCA_004026805.1 Lasiurus borealis | reverse complement strand
ACATTACATCGCTTTAATGTGATTCCCTATGAATCGATGCTTTGGATGGGGCTATACAACCCTAGCATTTATAACCATATGCTGTACTTTAGTCCGAGCCTTTTCCCCTTCTCCCCGACTGTAAAACTGTGAAGTGAACCATTTTTGAATTCCAAATTATAGTCCTTTGGAGGAGAAACTTCTGCAAAGTACCGTGATCGATGTGAAACTACCCCGTTCCCACACTAGGGCAATGATTCTAAATTTGGAGATCCATCAGCACCACCGAGCAGAACTGAAATTAAATATAGCCGTGGCCTGTGACAGACCAACCAAATCAGAACCTCTAATGCAGGTGCTCAGGATGCAAATTGTGAAAGCTCAGCAGGTGATTCTAAAGCACACGTGTGGGCACGGTTGCCCTAGCACAGCGGTTCTCATATTTTAGCACAGGGCTTGTTCAAACAGATCTCAGCTTTCTGATTCTGCCAGTCAGAGGTGGGCTCTGAGAATGTGCACCTCTCACAGCTTCCCAGGTGGCATTGTTGCTGCTGGCCTGGGTACCAAGCTTTGAGAACGGCTGCCCCGGGGTCCTGAGATTGAATTAGTCCCTGTGAATTCTCTTCGGAGATGATCCGAATGATCAAAGGCCATCCCTGCATATGATGCCACTCCTTTTCCTCCTGCAGTGATGTATCACAGGAAGAATGATGAGGCTCCCGGGTGGGACTGAGAAAGACTCAGGTTGATCCTATTGGGTCCTCGGTGGCTTCCTGAACGGTTAATATATTCTCAGCTGGATTTAATGAGGGGTTGTCAGCACATGTCTGCCACGTGAGCATATTACCAAGTTCCTTAACTACATGGGAAAAGGTCACTTTGATCCTCCCTTTCTTAAAAGAAGAAACTTGCTAGGTGGGAGGCCTCATTCCTTTATTCAACAAAACTCCTACTATGTGCTAAGGCAGTGGTCAGCAAACTGAGCTGACATTAGTTAACAGAGCCAAATACAGTGGTACCTCGAGATATGAGTGCCCTAACATATGAAATTTTTGAGATACGAGCCATCGAGCGAACCATTTTTGCTTTGAAATACAAGCAACATTTGAGATAGAAGTAATCGCGCAAATCGGCTGGCTGCACACAACCCACCAGTTTACCGCCACTCGAGCATCTCACAGTTTTCCACACCTCAAGGTTACAGAACGAATTAAACTCGTATCTTGAGGTACCACTGTATCAACGGCACAACACTTGAAATTTCTTTTGAGAGCCAAATATTTTAAACTTAAACGTCTTCTAACGCCATTTCTTCAAAATAGACTCGCCCAGGCCATGGTATTTTGTGGAAGAGCCACACTCAGGGGGCCAACGAGTTGCATGTGGCTCGAGAGCCACAGTTTGCCGACCACAGTGCCAAGGCAAATAGAGTAGAGCAGAAGAGAGGCAAGACCCTTGGTTTTATGGAATTGGCATTGTATTCCGAGTTGAGTGCCTGGTTTAGGGTGCTGCTGAGCTACCTGGGATAAGATGGCAGTGATAGCCTTGCAGGGGTGTGACATTTGGCTTGAGACTTGGATACCGAAGAACTAGAAATGTGACATCAGAAACCAGAGCTTTCGCTGAGACCGGTTTGGCTCAGTGGATAGAGCGTCGGCCTGCGGACTGAAAGGTCCCGGGTTCGATTCCAGTCAGGGGCATGTACCTTGCTTGCAGGCATATCTCCAGTGTGGGGTGTGCAGGAGGCAGCTGATCGATGTCTCTCTCTCATCGATGTTTCTGACTTTCTATCCCTCTTCCTTCCTTTCTGTGAAAAATCGATAAAATATATTTAAAAAAAAGAAACCAGAGCTTTCCAGTCAAAGGGAACTGAGTGCAAAGGTCCAGAGGGTGGGCTGTCCTGGCTTTCTATTCAGGACGGGAAAAAAAGACGTGGCTAAAGTGAGTGGGAAACTGAAGAGGCTTCTAACAAAAGGTATTTTTTTTTTGTTCTTTTCATTATTATTCAGTTGCTTTGATAACCAGAGAAGCAGAGCTACAGTAGAAGAAGGGAGAGTTAGTAGGTGGAAAACAGCTTTTTGGGTGAAAGTTGATGGAGGCTTGGCCCGCGTACTGAAAGGGTCCTGGGTTTGATTCTGGTTGAAGGACACATACCACGGTAGCAGGCTACTTCCCAGCCCAGTCAGGGCTCATTCAGGAGGCAACCAATCAATGTGATTTTCTCACATCAACATTTCTCTCTGTCCTCTCTGTCTTTCCCTCTGTCTTCCACTCTCTCTAAAAATAAATGGAAAAATATTCTCAGGTGAGGATTAAAAAATAAATAACTAAAAATAATTGGCACACAAAAGGGGCATTGGCTCAAATGACCTCATTTTCTGTGATTCCTGTCCTTACAATGATAGTAGGAGCTGAATGGGTACATAGGAATAAATATACCTGCTAAATAAATACTTCTATCATAGCGGGAACAGGAATATATATGAAATGACATGGGTAGGATAACTATTAAATGTTACATATTTCCATCAATATCTTCTTGGTGGAGATATAACATTACAGTACAAATCCAATGAACGCTATTGTTATAATATTTAATAAATCTGTTTAAACCTTAAAATACTTCCCTTTGAATTATGTATCTGTAAATTAACTTTGATATATACTTAAGAGTGTAATTTAGTATTTTAAACTCCCTAATAAAAATCCATTTAACAATAGTTATGTAAGAATTTTAAGTATCATTGTCAAAATCTATACCAGAAGATTTCTTAACTCAAAAAAGTGATGCTTGAAATAATTATTCATGGATGAAGTGAGTGTTGGTCAAGATGTTGAGCCTTACTAAATCTTGATAGATTTCGTGGGCCTTAACATGAAGAAGGCATAAGCTCTTGGCAAGACCGGGAGCCTAATACTTTCTGCTATGTGCACTAGTACTAGTTCTAAACTCCCTGTGGTCTGACTTCTATTCTAATTTCATGGAAGATTCCATCCACTGATCTTCCTCATAGAGAACCTCTCTTGCAAGGGAACTAGTGGCATTTGCCATGCACCGAGAGTGAGAATTTTCAGACCTAAGCTCAATAACTGTTTTGTGCCTATTTAAGATGCTTCTAAATGTTGTTGGCACATTTGACAGAATTTGGTCTACTTGCTCTAAGTCTTATTTTAATTTTAGCATGCCACCTGGTATGTTGCCATGGCTCATCCACCTGTCTTGAACAGTAGGATTCTAATTAAAGAACCTGAACATTTCTGTATGGTCAAATTGGCCTAGGTTAGTTTTTACAACAGAGGTTCAAAACATTTAAAGCAACTACTTGGAGAAATAGCAGACTGAACTAAGTATATCTTTTAACTTTTTTTTTTTTTTAAAAGGAAGCTGGGGCCCTCCATTATGTTTCTTTTAAATATGTTTTTATTGATTTTAGAGAGATAGGAAGGGATAGGGAGAGAGATAAACACCAATGGGTCGCCTCCAGTATGCACCCGGACCAGAGACTGAACCTGAAACCTGGGCAATGTGCCCTGACGAGGAATAGAACCGGCAACCTTTTGGTGCATGGGATGATGCCCAACCCCCTGAGTCAGGCTGGCCAAGGCTTAAATTATTCTTTGAACACTTTAAGTTTTGTTGAGTTCTTTATTCTTACCCTTTCAAAACTAATGCCTTCTTTCATTTTCAAGTACAGTTCTGTATTACATTTACATATTGGATGAGTTTACTTCTATTCCACAAAAATAGAAAATAAATGCCAAAACACACGATCTGGACATTTGATTCATAATGCACAGATCAAATACACTAAAAAATAAGGTTGTGTCTGTGTTAAACATTTAATTGTACTTGCAAAAGCAGAAAATTAATCCCCATGACTTCCTTTCTGCAGTCATCCGAATACACATTCACAGACAAGTATCAGTCCTGTCCTCCCCTACTGCTAGCGAACCCAGGGATTGGTGAGGGTAATTTCAACAGGACACAGCAGGTCCTCCTGGAGCAATGGCTTCACACTATATGCATTTTAATGAGAATAGGATCTCATGCTATGGAGAAATATATAACTGTTCCAGTGCACAGCCTCCCACCCCATGCTTTCCCACCCCCCAGGTTTTTTAATGAAGTGTTTTGTTGAAATCTTGAGAGTGTATTTTAATTCCAACATTGCACTTATTCATTCACTCCTCAAATATTTATTGAGTGCCTCCTGAGAGTCAGAATCAGTGAGTCATTCTTTTGATCATGACTATTGTAATAAATACGCTCAGTAATAAGTATGTTAAGTGTAATAATGTAATGAATATAATTGTGACCCTACTAGAGAATTTAAAAATATTGTCTTTTATTAGTACAATAGTGATGGTTAATTGCTATTACATTGCCAGGATTCTTTACAATTGATGCTATGCTAATAGATTAATCAGGGGCATAGGTAAAAGGAAGGAAATTAATTTTAAAAAAGAATCAAAATGAGTTATCTGAAAAGAGGCTGAGTTGAGGAAAGAAACAGATGATCTCCTGTTAACCTTCTCAACCTGTTATGGCTTTGTACAATCTGACTCAACTTAATATGATACACAAAATCTACACTAATAAAACAGAAGCATGCAAATTAACCATCATTCTGCTATGCCAAGCCACACTTACCAGCGAATCATGAGCAAGTATGCAAATTGGCCCAAGCAAGATGGTATCCAGACAAGGAGCTGGAGCAAGCAGGAGGCTTGGGTTGCCCTGGCAATGGAAGAAGCTTCCCGCCCATCCTGGCCAGTCCTGGCCTCTGCCCAAGGCTACAAAGTTTCAGTTATAGAAGATAAATAAATCCTAGATACTTGCTTCCAGCTGTCCCTGGCCTCCATTCAAGGAGGTGGTGGAAAAAAAAAGAAAAAGAAAAAAAAGGAGGTATCTAAATGTAAACTAAAGAAATAAAACTCTAAACATGGGATTTCAGGCATGCTTGAGAATGGGTAGATGGAGGTGGAAGGAAGTGTTCAGATGCTTCCAAAACTCTTGAAGTCACAGCACATGATAGGTCAATTTCCAGTTTAAACATGATTTATAAACCTGAAGACCTGCTGAACATTTTACCAAAATTAAATTCTGCTGCTGTAATTGTGTACTAATAAGCAGAAAATACTATAACACTGAATATGCTTTATGAAAGGGAGTTCATGTAGAGTAAGGTAATTTGACAGTTTCATCAGATGAAAATGTTTAAGAATCAATACTTCAAAAATTATTCAACACATACTCTGAATTTTGACATATTAATAAACTATCCATTCAGTACATCTTCATAGAGCAGAATTATATGTGCCATATTCTGACCAAGGATCACAGGTATTGCCATCAAGATAAGGGCCCTACTCTTTTGGAAGTTATAATGGGGTTGAGGGAGGTGGTGATACAAGCAACAAAGAAACAAATAAATAAACAAGTAATTTCATATGGAGCTAACTGCAATGAAATAAATAGCATTGGGAGACATGATGAAGATTGAAATGGAGTGCCCGACTGGTGTGACTCAGAAGTTGAGTGTTGACCCATGAACCAGGAGGTCACAGTTTGATTCATTCTCAAGGCTCATGCCTGTGTTGTGGGCTCAATCCCCAGTGTGGAGCATGCAGGAGGCAGCTAATCAATTATACTCTCTCACCATTGATGTTCCTAGCTTTCTCTCCCATCTTCCTTCTTCTCTTATATCAATATTAAAAATATATTTTATAAAAAGATTGATCTGGGGCTACTTTGGGAAGGATGGTCAGAAGGCTTCTTTGGAGAAGTGATATATGAGCTTAGACCTAGATAAGAAGGGAGAAAACATGAGGTTACTGAAGGAACAGCAAGAGTTAAAGCCCTAAAGTGGGAATGAGTTTGGTATGTTATCAGAAGGGGATGTGACAGGAAATGACACCTGAGAAGAAAGCAGGGACTGGTTAATGTAGGGACTAGGTTGTATATGGTAAGGAGTTTGGACTTGGTTTCAGGAAGTCACTAAGTAGTTTTAAGTAAGAAAGTGGCTCACTCTGATTTCCCTCTAAGAACTAAGTTTCACTTCTGTGCAGAAATGGATTGTAGAAAGACCCAAGAGGAAGCCTGGAATAAGAGGATGACAGAAAACTTATAGACAGGTACAGGGCCAAATTTGAAACATAACCAATCTGATTTGATGGCTTTGATATCAGAGAATAATTTACATATATTGTTAATTTTAGGTACAGGCAAGATGTGCAATCCTATATAATAAAACCCTAATATTCAAAAAGACCAAATGGCAGAACAGCAGAACAAATGGTCGCTAGAACACTGACCTGCATTGAGTGTCCTCTGCTCCCTGAAAGGAAGGTGACCGGTGGTGGTGATGGGGGGGGGGGTGGAAGTTGGCCAATTGGTAGCACCAGGCCGCCAGCCAAGGCAAGTGCCAGCAGGGGCCCCCCAATCACCATGCCCATTGGTTGCCCCACAGATAGCCCTGATCACTGGCCAGGCCTAGCAACTCTACCCTATATATTGGGAACAGTCTCTTAGATTTAAAAATTAAAACCTGTCAAGGTTCCTCTAATATTGAAAAAACAGGATGATGCAGCGATGACATGCATGGACTCTGACTTGCATTTTGTGGTCAGCCCTGATTCTGACACTTATAACTGTGTGACAAAGCCAATTACTTAACTTGTCTCTGCTTCAGTTTTTCGACCCATAAGATGGGGGAAATAGTACTACTGCCTCAGGAGGATCATGTTAAGTACTACTTTTTATAATCAGGACAAAAAAATGTAGCTGCCCGTACAACAGCAAGATGCCTTTCACCTGAATGAAAAGTATGGTCACTGTTGCATGCAGCGTCCCAGATTGTGAGAGGGATGTCTGACTGCCGGTGTACGCCTGACATCCCCTGACGGGTCCCAAATTGCAAGAGGATGCAGGCCAGGCTGAGGGACCCTCCCCCCTCGCCAGTGCATGAATTTCATGCCCCGGGCTCTAGTTAAATTATAAGGATTTAGGGACATTTATAGAAAGGCTAATGGCATTAAGCATCTATTTTATAGTTTGTAATAAGAACCATGAATGTTTGAGATATAGGTTTTAAATGAGGGGAATTAAAGAGATATTAAAAGGAAATAAACATTCACAAAACTGGGTAAGGGACAAATATTTTCTGAATAGCACTTAGTGTATTTCTGTAATTCATGGTGAAGCTGAGTATTAACTTTCAATGAAGTCATATAAATTTACTGAAACATGAAAGAACAACTTTATTTCCTTTACAGAAACAGAAAGGCACCAAGTATATTTCAGTAATAAATTGTTTATATGCTGATTGGATACTACCTTATCCTCATGAGCTACATACCTGATAGAAATATACCAGACGGGGAAATTCATCAGGAATATTAGACTTACACATGTTCAATGTGTAACTGATATAAGCATTCTGCCCAAAGTTAGTAACTATCTGTCTTCTTATGATCAGAAAACACTGCGTAGTATTATTTTATCTTAACTACTGACTTTGATCTGAGAAGCTTAAAGGCTGAATGGTATGTTTTCTGTTAGATTCTTAATATGAACCATTTCCAAAAACACCTTACAATATATAAAAAATCTCATGAGGATAAAAATAAATGAAATATTGTTTCAATAGTTTGATGAAAGCTGAGACAAATTAGAAGAATCATTTATCTGATGTTTAATGCAAACTCTGAGTAAATAATCATAATCCAGCCAGCTTTGTATATTGTAACATTATGGTAAGGTGAGTACAGAAAAGACACTTAATAAATCTTCGTTGAAATAATAAAAAAAAATAAGTGATTTCAATTTGTTTCCAAAAAAGTTGTTTCACTTCAAACTATTTCCAGAAAGATAACAGATAAATTTAATTTTTCCAAAGTTACTGATCACCCAGAATGAGAGTATCTTTTCTTTCTATTTTCCAGTGTACCTCGCAATAAAAAATGGGAGTCTGTACCTAGAATAAAGCTGGTTAAAAGAAAGTAAAGTCTAATAGACACTGGTATCATATATAAATATCTTAGTTGAATGAGTTCAGGGTACATAAATTGGGCATTTTGCCCAAGGCCTAAAGGAATGATTGCCCTCGGTTTATTGCCTAACAGTTTTCATTTTTGGGAATTTAATGACTTGGCATCATGAAACTTGACTTCAGCAATTTCTTTCTTTTTTAAAAGATTTATTTGATTGATTTTTTAACAGAGAGGAAGGATGAGGTGTGGAGAGTTAGAAACATTGATATGAGAGAAACATCGATCAGCTGCCTCCTGCACACCTCCTACTGGGGATGTGCCTGAAACCAAACTACATGCCTTTAACCAGAATCGAACCTGGGACTTTTCAGTCCACAGGTCAACGCTCTATTCACTGAGCCAAACCAGTTAGGGCTACTTCAGCAATTTCCCATAAGCTTGAATAAAAATGAAACTTTAGGGTGGATTAAACCTCATGTGAATATGATTTCTTCAAATCCAACACAAGACACACACAAGCTAATTTCCCCTTTGTATTCAAGAATAGAGACACCAATGCAGATTAAAATTCATGGGAATTCCTCAAAAAACAAGCAATGCTTAACACTCTATGTTCCTGATTCTCTGAATTAAGCATATGTGTGTAATGAGACAAATAATGCACCAATGAAAAGGTACAATATGCATATTCTGATTTTAAATGAAGTCATATAAGTTATTTTTGTTTTCTTTGTCACATAGTTATGGAGAATTTAATAACTAAAGTTGAAAGACTGGTCTATGATTTTAAATTTATTTAGTGATCCAAAACATTAATACCAAGCATGACGGCATTAGGGGTTTTTATAATTTATTTTTTCTTTATTTACTTTTTTCCATCACAATTTATCCCCCATATAGCTCCTCCACCTCCACCATCTCCCTGCACCCTACAATCACTACATCATTGTTTGTGTCCATGACTTCTTTCTCTCTCTTTTTTTTTTCTCAATCCTTCCACATCCTGCATCAGGGATTTTTTAAAAAAATATATTTTATTGATTTTTTTACAGAGAGGAAGGGAGAGAGATAGAAAGTCAGAAACATCGATGAGAGAGAGACATCGATCAGCCGCCTCTTGCACACCCCACAGTGGAGATGTGCCCGCAAGCAAGGTACATACCCCGACTGGAATCGAACCTGGGACCTTTCAGTCCGCAAGCCGACGCTCTATCCACTGAGCCAAACCAGTCTTGGCTGCATCAGGGATTTTTTATTAAGATTTTGGCTTTGCCAATTAAGAACTGATTATAAAAACTACAAAAGTTTGTATTGTAAATTCCATGAGGTTAGATTAGAGAAGGGTTATGATTACTTCATGACCCTGATGAATATTGCTTTATTTTGCACAAGCTTAAATTTTTCCATAGAATGTGTCACTTTCTAACATGCTATCTAGTTTATTTTTTATTACATGTTTTGTCTATTGTCTTGTGTTCCCTCATTAAATTATCATATCCACAGAAACGGAAATCTGGGCCTATTTTGAAGACCAAGTGCCTACAAGAGTGCCTGGAACATAGAGGGCACCCAATAAATATTCGTAAAATCAATGAATACTCTTAATTCTGAATAAATCCAAAACCAATGCCTCGCTGAATAATTGTACATACTCATGCATACATACATATTTAATTTAAATCCCATTTATTTTCAGTCTTTATTATCTGTGGGTTATCAATCAGTGCACATTGATAGATTGAATAAAATATCATGGAGCAATAAAAATCGGGCAAGCATTATTTGTTTTAAGTAATTAATTTTTAAATAAGTAATTTTTAAATATTAAAATGGATATCGATGCTTTGACAACAGTGCTTTATTATTAAGTAAACTTTCAGAAGAGAGTTTATAGTAGCTGACATGACCCTTGGCAGCTTGTATTATAAAACACAAAGATGCTGTCTTTGTTAGATAATTCTAGCAAAATATAGAAACGGAATTACATGTGATATGTGAAAAGATTACGTTATAGTGAAAAACATAATAAAGACTTGGAACATATGGAATAAAACCTGATTTTCTTTTCCTAACTCCAAATGTCACAAACACCTATGCAAGGTCTCAATGGTACAGAAACGGATGCATTCTTCACTTCCATCTGTCTAGCACTCTCAGGATCCTTTATAACCCGAAAGTTGTCTTCAGGTTTTCAGCATCCCATGATTTTTCACACACTTTTTCTTTTTAACTAAGTAATGACTACTTTTTTAAAATAGCAAGGGGAATGGCTTCTCTAATCACTATTAAAACAATAATACCTTGCCCAGCCAGCTTGGCTCAGTGGTTGAGTATTAATCTATGAACCAGGTGTTCACAGTTTGATTCCCGGTCAGGGCACAAGCCTCAGTTGCAGGCTCACGCCCTCATGGGGTTTGTGCAGGAGGCAGCTGATCAATGATTCCCATCATTGATGTTTCTCTCTCTCTCTCTCCCTTCCTCTCTGAAGTCAATAAAATATATATTTAAAATTAATAATAATACCCGACTAATACATAACTAAAATGCCCAGCTCATTTTCTTCATAACAAAAATGTCTATGTTGCCAAGACCGGTTTGGCTCAGTGGATAGAGTGTTGGCCTGTGGACTGAAAGGTCCTGGGTTCGATTCCGGTCGGGGGCATGTACCTTGCTTGCGGGCACATCTCCAGTGTGGGGCTTGCAGGAGGCGGCTGATCCATGTCTCTCTCTCATCGATGTTTCTGACTTTCTATCCCTCTCCCTTCCTCTCTGTAGAAAATCAATAAAATATATTAAAAAAAATGTCTATGTTGCTTCAAAATATGGTTGGCTGTAATTTAGATTGTTTGGGAAGATTTCGTGTATTTTTAAACTATGCAGCATTCAGTATGTGAGCATTATGCTAGATATCGTGCTATGCCCTGCCAGATGTAATCTCTACGCTCTCAGTACTAGGTGATTGCTACCCCTCTCCAGCGGCCCTCCCCCATTCCGAATTCCTTTAGGTCCAAGTTGGGTTTGGTCAATGAAAATATTCTCCAGGCATAGGAAGGACAGAGGGCATCTCCCCCCCACCCCCCTGCATTTCGATGGGTTTGTGGGATTCCTCTACTGAGGACCTCATTTCCTGTCTGAAAGCTTTTCTGTAAAACAATCCTGCTTGTCCCCTTTTTCTCTTCTAGCCTAGGGAGAGTAATGACCCCCATTGGGGCTAGTCCTAAGGCCCAACACTATCCTCACTGTTCTTCCGCACTTCCCATACCTTTGTAAACAGTGCCTCTACTCTCACCTCATTTGCGAGTGATATCTCCTTCCCGCTAAAGCTCTGACTAGATATGCACATTGACTTTCTCACATTGATGTCCTGCTTCAGACACTAAGACTTCTTCACCTCTGTAAATGGTACAAAGCTTAAGCAAAGACTGGTGGATCACTCACTCCTCCGCATCCTGTTAGTGAATTATGCCCGGCCTGCCACTAAAAGACATTTTGAAATTGTCCATTTCTCTTTCTCTCTACTGCCAGACTTCTCATTGAAGCTACCCTCATTTCCTACTCGGGTATTGCAATGAACTCCTAACTGTTCTCTTTTGTAGAAAATCTCGAATAATAAAAGTGTAATATGCTAATTAGACCGGACAGCCGAACGACCTTCTGGGCATCCTTCTGGATGAAGCCGGGCTGCAACGGCCAAGCCCCTTGCACACACTTCATGCATCAGGCCTCCAGGTGAATTATAATTGACATACAATGTTAGTTTTATGTGTACGATGTAGTGACTCAATATTTACATACATTATGCAATGAATACCACATAAGTCTAGTTACCATGTCACCATACAAAGTTGATACAATATTATTGTGTACATCCCCTGTGTGGTAAATTATATCTCCATGACTCACATATCTTGTTACTGGAAGTTTGCGCCTCTTGATTCCCTTCATGTGATTCTCACACTGTGCCTCCCTGCTCTCTTTTTATTGCGGCAGTCTTTACGACTTCATTCTCTCCTCCTTGCTCTCCCTCTAGTTCAGTATACATATTAAACAGGGCCTTTTTAAAAAGACATAAATAGGCAATGCACTCTAACATAAAACTCCATAATAGCTTCCCATTTCGCTGTGATTAAAATGTGAATGCTTTACGGTGGCCTACGAGGCCTAAAAGAAACAGACCTCTCTGCACGGCTATCCCTGCTCATCATACAAGTCCATCCACCTTTTAGGCTCACTGTTCGTTCTCCTTTTGGCTCCTCCAAGCAATTTAGCTCTTTCTCATCTTGGGGCTTTCGCATTCACTCTTCCCCTAACTGGTAAACCCTGCTCCAGGGGTTCTCCAGAAATGGATCTGTGCCACCCTTCCTGTCTGCAGTGCCCTTGTTTCCTTCACAGCAGAGTTCTGTGTTCATTCTGTTCAGCTGGTGCTTGTGCTGTGTGTCTCAACCCACCGAAGTATAAATTAAATGAGGTGAAAGATTTCATCCATATCCCCAGTGCTTGAATGGTCTGGCTCGTCATTCACACATTAATAACCATGTGGTGGTTGGTTGAATAAATGAAAACCTCATCATTCATTCCTGCTTCAGGTTTCACAAGGGGCTTGTAGTCCTAACTGTACAATGTTTCCATACCGTGCCTTTCTTTTCTTTCTTTTTTTTTTTTAAAAATATATTTTATTGACTTTTTACAGAGAGGAAGGGAGAGGGATAGAGAGCTAGAAACATTGATGAGAGAGAGACATAGATCAGCTGCCTCTTGCATGCCCCCTACTGGAAATTTGCCTGTAACCAAGGTACATGCCCTTGACCAGAATGGAAGCTGGGACCTTTTAGTCCACAGACCGACGCTCTATCCACTGAGCCAAACTGGTTTCGGCTCTGTGCCTTTCTTTTCTATCTCTGTGGCCTCAATAGATTATTTTATGGTAATTCAAAATTAAATATCTTCTCCAGCCCAGCCGGCATGGCACAGTGGTGGAGCGTCAATCTATGAACCAGGAGGTCAGGGTTCGATTCCTGGTCAGTGTACATGCCTGGGTTGCAGGTTCGATCCCCAGTGTGGGGCTGGCATGCAGGAGGCAGCCGATCAATGATTCTCTCTCATCATTGATGTTTCTAACTCTCTCTCCCTTTCCCTTCCTCTATGAAATCAATAAAAATATATTTTAAAAAGTATCTTCTCCATTCTGAAATGTTGGAGCTGGTGATATCTAAGGTACAAGATATTCTCATTACAGGCAATTACTGATCTAATTTCTATCACCACAGCTTAGTCTTCATATTAAAGCCTATGCACTCTTGTGTCTGGCCTCTTTGCTCAAGATTATAGCTTGAGATTCATTCATGTTAATATGTGTACCAGTAGTTTGTTCCTTTCCATTGGTAAATGGCTTTCCATTGTGTGCTTGCATCACTACCTGATTGTTCATTCACCTGTTGATGGACATTGGGTTTGTTTCTAGGTTCAGGATATTCTGAATAAAAGTGCTATGAAAATTTGTGAACATGTTTTTTAAGGTACACCCATTTTAATTTCTCCTAGATAAATACTTAAGAGTAGAATCTGGGGTCTTGGGCAAATAGATCTATAGTGAAACCTACAAGAAACAATCAAAATTTTCTAAAGTGATTATGCTATTTTTCATTTCCAAAAGCAATGTTTAAGTGTTCCACTTGCTCCTTATCATTACAATACTTGTTATGATCAGTATTTTAAATTTTAGTCACTCTAATAGGTGTGTAGTGGAATCTCATTGGAATTGCATTAATTTACATTTCTCTGATGACTAATAATGCTGAGTATCTTTTTATGTGACTATTATTCATTCTTATGTCTTCATTTGGGAAGTATCTGTTCTTATATTGAAAAGAATTACATTGAAAATGTGCTGCAGTTACTTGCAAAATGGCTGACTCTCAAGTACACAGCACATTTACCAACAATTTTTAGCTTGGATGAACTGATTACTTGATTGAATTGAAATCTACCAGCATTCACAGTATAGTGCATCTTATTACACATTTTAATACAGAAACATACCATCTTATTTAGACACATGCTTTTTTTAAGGAACAAAGGCAGTCTGACTAGTGCATACTATCAATATCCTCATATTGAACTATCTTCATTCTTTTAATTTGAAATTATAATAAAAATTAGAACATTCTCCCTAAGATACATGTAATCTGGAATTGACACAGCATGAGTTTGCCACAAATGTGAGAGGAGATAGAGATGCTCATTTGCTTTTAAAATGGATATGATGAATATAGCACATGTAGAGAAAAATTAACTAACTGGAACAAAATGTTTTTGCAACCATTCCTCTCAGCTGGAAGCCCAACTATCACTTTTTTAAGATAATAAGAAAGACCATAAACTGACGCTGCCTCTATTTTTAACCACAAATCTATTTTAAATCTGAATTTGATAAAGCAGAGCAGCTTGTCATGATACTTCATATTAACATACATTCTTCAAAGTGAAATATTAATTTTTGCTAATACTACAATAAAAAGACCTCTGAATCATTATGGTTTTTAAATAAAAAATGCTATTATGCTTTGGATACAAGATTTGCCTATATATGAGTAGCCCATGCAAGTTGGAATGTATCTTACTAAGTTAAATATACTACATTAGAAACGTATTTTAAAAAATATTTATTGTTGAAAGTATTACATTTGTTCCCCTTTTTCTCTCCATTGACCACTTTTAGCTGCCCCTGCTCCCCCCTCCAGGCCCTCACCACCCTATTGTCTGTGTCCACGGGTTGTGCATATGTGCATATACGTTCTTAGGTTGATATCTTCCTACCCATGACCACCTTCCCTCAGATTTGACATTATGTTCCATGCTTCTATGTCTCTGGATCTATTTTGTTCAACACTGGGATATTCATCCAGAAAAATTCAGAATTATGGAGAAACTGGAATCATGAACAATGAAGACAAGTAGTAACAATGTGATAGAAGCAATAGAACCTATTTAATAAAATTAAGTTTCTATGTTATGTGAAATGGTTACATAGATTTTAACCAAACTTGGATGATAGGTCTGGAATGGTGTGGTTTAAAATAAAGCACATGTGATATACATGACTTTAGAAGGTTTCAATAGCATGTTTTTTTGTGTGTGTGTGTGTGTGTGTGTTTTAAAGGCTTTTATCCTTCAGAAGTGCTTACAGATTTAATTGTATTATGTGCAGGGTAACTGTGTAATTAATGTGTTCACCAGCATGGCAACAGTTTTTTTAAACAAATATTGGTTCATGATTCTATAGAATAGCTAAGAAAAAGCAAGTAAAAAGAAACCCACGTTTTTCTTGCATTAAATCAAGGTTGTTGTATTTGTTTTTAAGTGTTGTTCCTAGTATTCATGGCAATATAAGGCAATTCACATTTTCAAAACACTACCTCTAATAATAACAATAATAACAGCAGAAGCACTAATTATAGTGTTTAGTATTTTTTTGGTTCAAATACCCAACTAATATTTATGGAGAATAAAATTTTATGACAGAATTTATACATTTCTCAAGGATTGCAGAAAATACTTATCTTCATAGTTTCTATGATTTTGGTTTTGGTTTGAATTATTCATTGTATCTCAAGCTACATACTTTCAACTCATCTTGTTTTCTGAGCACTCATATTTAATCAGAAAATTTTCTTCAAAGATAGCTTTCAGTTATTTCTCTCCTGATTCTTCCTTATTGCTACTTCCTTCAGTTCTTACAGCCACTCTCCTTGGCCAATCCCTAAAGTTCCCTAAAAAACTGCTTGACTTCATTTGTTCCCACTGCTAATTGCAGCTCCACACTGCCTTTCTAATCATTCATAATCACCCCTAAAACATTTACTACTTCCTATTATCTACCTAATGAAAGAGCGACATGCTAATTAACTGGACCTTCGCAACGCCCATCAGCAATTAAGAGTGAGTATACAAATTAACTCAACAAAGATGGAGGGTTAATTTGCATATCCAGGCGCCCAGTGGCCGAGGGTGGGGTGGGACACTTCTGCATCACCCCCCAGCTGCTCTGGGGCTCTGGGCAGCATGGAAAGATGGAAAGATGGCTCCAGCCAGAGCGAGTCGGTGCCAACAGCCAGGGGAAGGAAGGCCCATTCTGGCAGGAACCTTCGTGCATCAGGCTTCTAGTCTATCATAGAAAGCTCCAGCTCACTGGGAAGGAATAAAAAGCCTCTTCAAATATTGTTACTGACCCATTCTATCTTCCATATCTTTCCTTTCACCACCTTTCATCTCCAACAATGTGGTATGCTTCTGACAGAACTTTTAGTAGATGTAAAATCAAGTTTCACTTGTCTAGATCTTTGCTTAGGTCACTTTAGAAGTTCAGGATTCAACAGACAAAATAGTTACTACTATTCAACTGAAACAATATACTTGAGACAGAATTTAAGGGTTTTGTTCAGGTGTAATGGAAGGAGAACCCCCCTTACACATTTTGTTTGTGAACTGCCCTTCCATTTCTTGACACACTTTGATAATCTCCTTTTAGTACTGTGTACTCACCACTTTTCTATGGCTCTATCTTCTTCCCTTATTAGCAACATGCCCATTCACTGTCCACAAACTTTGGCTCAGACTTTGGATCAAGGCAAGCAAATGAAACCAACTGACAACAAAATACCTAATGTATTTTCATTTTCATGTGTGTTGGAATACTTATGCTTTTTTAATAGAGGGCTATTAGCGAAATGTCTAATAAAAGTTCTCAGTGTCATTGCCAGGAAAAGTAGTAAAAAATAGGCCTGCTTGGCCCTCTTAACCACTTAGAGGTACGAGAAAATTCTAGGCATCACCCAAGCATCCCTAAGATTTTAAAAATTTCCTAGTAACCATTTCAATTCTCTGAGGATGCCTTGGATTATTTAATTTATTCCTTGTTAAAATACCAGCATCTGTTGTGAGCTCTCAAAAGGAAGTACTGTTTGATAATCTATAGCAATTAGTTACTCAGTCACTATGGAAACAAGATGGCATTCCTAAAAATTAAGGATTCATGTAATATTCAAATAATATTCAAATAATATTATTTAATATTATTATAATCCTAATGCTAGCATTTCAAATCTGTGATATGAAAAAAACACATATGCAGAAGTACTTGGTAATTAGTGAAACAATATTCAAGTAATATAAACAATAACAATAAGAATATGGATATTTTAAGATTTTTAATGATCTGAGCCTAATTATCACAGCGATTATGTTGCCCGGTTTTCCTTTTATACCCTCCACATAGAAACATGCTCTTCAAATCTGTGTCAGGAGAAGCTTCCATTTGTTGCTCTCATACTGCTAACATGGGTCAGGGAAATAGAAGGCAGAGGGTGGAATGGAGATGGGCTGGTGATTGATTCTATTTTGTCTGTTGAATCCTGAACTTCTAAAGTGACATAAGCAAAATACTTCCTTAAACATCAAAAGACTTATGTGACCTCTGATTTTGTGACCAAAGAAATGTTTTAAGTATGAGGCAACTTAATGAGCTCTTGAATGAGGAACCAAGGTGGCAGCATAGGTAAACGCAGCACTCACCGCCTCTCACAAACACATCAAAATTACCACTAAAATACAGAACAACCATCATTCAGAACCACCTGAAAGCTGGCTGAAGGGAAGTCCTACAACTAGAGGAGTAAAAAGAAAGCACAATGAGACCAGTAGGAGGTGCGGAGGTGCAGAACAGGCTGGTCAGACACCCACATGTAGAGGTGTTGTTTTTTTTTTTAATGGGGAGGGATATCTACAAGGCCTCTGTAGGAAGCAGGGAGTCAGAGCCCCCCCCTAACCCCCCAGACCAAGGTTCCAGAGTTAGAAAGAGAAGTCCCTGTTACTTCCAGCTGTAAAAACCAGCAGGGATTGTGGCTAAGTGACAAGGAGGCTGCTGGAGATCTAGGCATTCATCTTAAAAGGCCAGAGAATGAACTTACACAGTCCTGCTTCCTCTGAGCTCCAGCACTGAGCAGCGGCTTTGGGGCAGGAACTGGGTAGATGGGGTCATGGGGAGGCGGGGAAGGAGGACCTCCGTAATACTCGCAACAATAAAGATGTAAAATAAAATAAAACACACAAAACAATACTCAGCGTTTAATTTTTGCAGATTAGATAAATTTGCTTAGTGTAATTTAACAGTATTAATTTTATTGAACATTTAGAAGAATACTTTTTAGCAAAACCTAACTTACATTAGTATGTATTTCATTGAAAACGTTTTACAGTTATTCTAACTGCCATTTCTATTTTCATTTATAAATTTTAAATTTTGGGGGGAAAAGGAAAAAAGTTCAGGCTCTGTTAGCAATTTTCATTATCACTGATTCTAATAGATTTGCTAAGCCAAGAGCAAATATGTCTGGACTTCAAGCATTTAAAGATTTTTCCATGGGCACCAGATATCATGCTATCAAGGACCTTAAATGTGGTTGCTAAAAATGTTCAGTTTTTTATAATGTGGGTTTTGGCCTCATACAGGAAAAGTCTGAATTGATTTTATTTTACGAATTATGTCAGATCATTACCCACAACCAATATTCTGAGGGAACTCAGAACTGATCAAGAAGTGAATATAAAGCATAAAATAGTGTAAATTAATTTTTCCTAAATATTCTTTAAATGTCTTCCCTTCCCCAGACCCACTTATTTTTCAGTGCTGGAAGTTGATAAAGTTCTACAATACAAATTTAGACTTCCAACTTTGAAAAATTATAGAAACAAGAATTAAAGGGAATGGAAAAATGATCAAGACAAAGTCCTTGATCTCATAGAATTTGAAATCGAGAGGGAGAGATTATAAATGCACATTATAATATAAGGCAGAGTGAAGTAAATGCTGAAGAGCTGGTAAGTGTAATGGGATTACAGGGAGGAAGGCAAGATTAATTCTGAGGAAGATGACCAGGAAAGAAACAGGCTGGACTGAAGAACTTCAACTGGTAACTAGGGGAGGAAGGCTATGCCGGCATCTTTAAAGGCTCAGGGCCTTGAGTGCCTGCTATTTTCAGGAAATAGCCAGGAGGTGCAGATGGCCAAAATGTGAGGAACGTTCAGAAGATGAGGAGGGATCTAGATTATATCAAGAGATCATATAGAGATGATGTTCTTTATTCCATACTCATGGCCATGACATTCAATAGGTTTGTGCTGAGGATGGCATGAAATACAGGGTGGGACAAAAGTAGGTTTACACTTATTCTGGAAAAGAATACGATGTATCATAATGCAAGAATAAACTCTGTATTTCGGGTATTCGCAACTATAAACCTACTGTTGCTTCACCCTGTATTTCTCAAAGTCAATTCTGGCGGAAGTCAACTCAGCAATAAGCGTTTAAACCCTGAATTAATTTAATTTTTTAAAGATATATTTTATTGATTTTTTACAGAGAGGAAGGGAGAGAGATAGAGAGTTAGAGACATCTATGAGAGAGAAACATCGATCAGCTGCCTCCTGCACGCCCCCTACTGGGGATGTGCCCGCCACCAAGGTACATGCCCTTGACTGGAATCAAACCTGGGACCTTTCAGTCCGCAGGCCACGGCTCTATCCACTGAAACAAACCGGTGTGGGCAAAACCCTGAATTAATTTGACGATGAAGGGATTGAGAGAGAACTGGAGACAGGAAGAGAAGTAACTGTTGATTAAATGGATATGGTGATTAGAGTAAGGGTGAAGGGAGGCTAGGGGTGGCAGTGAGAGTAGTTCCAAATGATTGTCAGAATTCTTGGTTTTGTAACTGGAAAGATTCGAAATCCATCACATTATTCAGGAGAGACAAAGAGGAAGTTTTAGTTCATATGTGTGAAATACAACATGGACAATTTGGCTTAATACTGGCTATTCCCTCTCTCAGGAGCATTGTTCCCTTACCTCTGCATATAAATTAACTCCCATGTGTCAGTCGGGTCTCAACTAAGACATTATTTCCTCAGAGGTGCCCTCATCACCAGTTCTCACTTTATGCCCTATTTTTTTAGCACTTATGATTTTTGTTTCTTTATTCTATGTGTGCCATCCCCGTGGACTGAAAGCTCCAGGCAGGTCTTGTGCTGCAGTGAGTGCCCTTCACCTAGGACACCATGTTCATAAAAACATTCTCAGTAACAATTCAGCCAGTGAATGCATGAGGATGAAATTCTTCCTCAAAGGGTGAGTGATGGCATATGATCTGTCTGTGTTTCCCTTTTGTTTCTAACAGGGTAAACTATTTGCACCCCCCAAAAGCACACAGTTCTTCTAATTTCTTCCTTTCCTTCTTTACTTATCTAAACATCATAGGAGATTTCTCACGCTAAGCTCTTTATTTTATTTATTTTTATTTTTTAAATCTTTATTGCTGAGAGTACTATAGGTGTCACTCTTTTCTTCCCCATTGTCCTCCTCCACCCAGTTCCGGCCCCACCCAGGCCTTTAGCCCCGTATTGTCTGTGTCCATAGGTAATGCCTATATGCATCTAAGTTCTTTGGGTAATTTTTTCCATCCCTCCTTCCCGCTTCCCTCTGAGATTCTTCAGTCTGTCCCATGTTTCCATTTGCTCCAAGCTCTTTAACTGACTTGTAAGTTCCCAAACAACCCCAGTGATGAATAAGTATAGGAAAAGTCAAAGTAACAAGTAGGTAATGGAAAGTGAATTAGGATATAATGACTCTCTCAAGCTCAAAGCCCTTGAAAATGCCCTAATTCTCTGTTTAGAATTCCCACCAAAGTCTTCATCTGCCTCCTGTCTTCCCCTAATTAGAGTTGCTTTCCTTAAGCATTGTTCTCCAGGCATGCTACTTAGTGATTTTGTTTAGATTTCAATTACCCTTACTTTATGGCACTGTTTCGATTTTCTTTTTTTTTCTAGTTTATTCACTTTTATTCAATTTTATTTTTTGTGGTAATATTCTACCCTGTTAACAAATGAAGTGTATAGTACAGCATTGTTGGCTATAGGTACAATGTTGTACAGGAAATCTCTAGAACTTTATCTTGCTTAACCAAAACTTTATGCCCTTTGATTAGTGACTTCCCATTGTCCCTCTACAACGATGCATAACAGTAGCAAAATTTCATGGTTGGGGGTCACCACCACATGAAGAACTATGCAAAGGTCACGGCCTTAGGAAGGTTGAGAACCACTGTCCTGTGTCTTTTTCTTTGTGTGCATCCAGGGAGTCAGGTATCTGGTGTCTTCCTCTTCTTAAAAGGATACTAGTCTTATCAGATTAGGGTCCCACTCTACTTCCTTAAAGGGCCTGTCTCTATATGCAGTCACATATTGGGGTTCCATTTCATGGTCTGTTTATATGAATGTAACTATTTTTGAGATCTCATATGAATGGAAACTTTTCGTCTTTGTCTTTCTGTGACTGACTGCTATTTTTATTACAAAGGCACAGTATTTCATGTGTAGTACAGCAAGGAGAAGTCTGCTTACAGTGGAAACTTGACCATGAATTATACCATTGATTTTCAAATATTTGAAAATAATCAAAACATTTTATCTTAAAAGAAAACATTCATGAAGAGCCATTTCCAAATATATCAAAGTGGAGGTACTCGGTGTGAAGCCAGACTGTTGACAGACCCTCCACAGCTTTCATGTCTTCCCAACACAAACACCTCACTAGTACTTTATGGAGAAGGTTGAACCACATTATTTCTATAGAAATGCCTTTCTATTTCAAAATAATTGACAGTGAAATATATAACAAATATTTCTTTGTATATTGGGGGATTTTTACATATAAAAATTATATCCACTAAAATTTTATACATTAAGATTTTAACTAGGAGAGAGAAATAAGCATATGGTACCTTAGCATGATGCTCATGTATATTCTAATCTTTATTATTGTTGCTTTAATGTTGTTTATGCAAGAGACTTAGCTCACAAAGCTCCCTAAACTTTCATTTAAGACCGTGAAAATGTTCCTGCTTTTGATGTTGTACACGATGACAAATGATTTCTATTGATAATAAAAAAGCGTTACATGCACAGATCAATCCCCCATAGCCCTCCAAGTATAGTTCTTTCTTAGATAAAATCACCATTAAAAAATCTGTTTAAAAAAAAACAGATTAGAATTTATTTACATGACTTAACCATTCTTCTTCTTTTTTTTTACAGATAAAGAGAGAGAAGGAAGAAGGGAAGGAAAGAAGAAGATAGGAAGGAAGGAAGCAAGGGAGGAAGGAAGGGAGGGAGGTAGGCAGGGTGAAAGGTACTACTGAAGGTTTCATATTTAAAACTATATCATTAGACTGTTATAAGTATTATATAGTATACACTGTATATGTATAATGTTCTATATATGTATATAGCATTGTGTGCTTGTGGGGCACACATTTTAATAAGTATATTAAAATGTAATTCCCACCTGAGGATATGTTTACTAGTTTTAGATAGAGAGGAAGGGAGAGAGAGAGAAATATCAGTGTGAGAAAGAAACACCAATATGTTATCTCCCCAATGCATCCCAACTAGGGATAAAACCTGAAACCTAAGTATGTGAGTTGACCTGGAATCAAACCTGAACCTTTCTCATGTATGGGAAGATGCTACAATCAACTGAGCTACCTGGATGAGCCAGGTATATTTTTAATTAAGTTATTTGTCCAGGCCCTAGCATAGCAGGACACATACATGTGTACACGAGTGCATGCAAACACACACACACAACACACACAACACACACACACACACACACACACACACACACACACACACAAATACACACGTATTTATTAACCCAGATGAACGGTAATGATGTCTATGTCATCATTAGCTCTTTCTGAAGACCAACTCAGACTGAAGTCGGGTCTGCATTTTTATTATGCTATAGCCTGCAAATGTAAAAAAGCAATAATGTCCAAGGGTAATGACAAAGATGTATTCCATGAGAGGCAATTTAATAAGAACACTTATGAGTTCAGCTGTGTTGAATTAAAATATTAATTTTAACTTTCTTATGTAGTTGTATTAATAATCCTATATAATAAAAGGCTAATATGCAAACAGAACAAACGGTGGAACGACCAGTTGCTATGATGGGAACTGACCACCAGGGGGTAGATGTTCAATGCAGGAGCTGCGCCCTGGTGGTCAGTGTGCTCCCACAGGGGGAGCGCAGCTCAGCTAAAAGCTGGGCTTATGGCTGGCGAGCTCAGCAGCAGTGACAGGAGCCTCTCCCACCTCTGAGGCAGAGCTAGGGGCCCCTCGGGGGATGTCCGAGGGGTCCTGGACTGCAAGAGGGCGCTGGCCGGGCTGAGGCACACTCTCACCCCCGGTGCACGAATGTCATGCATTGGGCCTCTAGTTAAGTTATAAACTTTAATCTCTAAACCTAAACGCAATTATGCTAAAGCTACCACAGAGTAACATAAAATTTCCTTACTAAACAAACTCAAAGGCAAATTTCTAAGCTATAAATATGTGGGTGCAATGGTAGTTCAGCACACGAGTCCTTAAATCGGTAATGCAAAGAAAGCCCATGTCACTGCTGGAAACCAACCGGAAGAGGTAAAAACAAGGTTGAAGTGTCTTTATCCTCAGTGCCATCTCTAATTGCATGTAGACAACCCACTCAGAAGGACCAATGACTTAGGGATGAAATTCTTTGTTTAAGTAGCTTTGCAATATTTCCTTGTAATTTGGAATGAAATTCTTTGTTTAAGTAGCCTCGCAATATTTCCTTTTAATTTTAGTGAAGTTGTAGCTTTAATAGTTCATCTCCTTGTATTTCCCTCCACTAGCATTACTTCCCATCCTCACATTTTGAGCATTATTTTTTTTCCTTTTGTAATATTATCGAGTCTCTCTTCCACATGATTTTTTTTTCCCCAGGAAACTAGAAATGTCACTGAATAGGTAGTAAGGGGTAAGGCAATTATATCATTATTACAGGAGCCTTTAAAGGAATTCATGGGGAAATGATAACGACACACAAGTATTCTTCCCCGAAGAGAAGAGCCTTTCCTTTGTGACAGGGTTATAAATGGAAGTGGAAGGTGCCTATTTATCAAGGCTAAAGCAAGGGGAGGGGAAACTCATCACCGGTTGCTTTTACTGCCAACCCATGTCTTGCCACCCTCCGCTCCAGTGCACAATGAAAATTAACTTCTAAGCACCATCATGTAAAAATACATTTAAAATCTACACTGGAAATAAAACAAGTAAATCAATACAAGACTGTCTGAATTTAGCAGAAAGCACAGTAACGAGATTAAGGGCTTTCCTTGACATGGGCTTTCATCATGCACTTCAGAACTTCCAATAAAAAGATGAGAAGAATACTAAATTCACAAAGCTTGGCATATATACAAATGCATACACTTCTAGGAACACGCCCAAAGAAAGTCAGAAATGGTTTGTAATGGTGGTGACATAATCATCAATGTAGAATATTCATATGCTTCCCTTTATGGATGAACAGATACTCTCTGATCAGACTCTGTTCCACCATAACTATATCATTGTCATAATTATATAATCAAATTGATATTGAATTCATTTCGTATTTTAAAATGTGGGTTCAGATTTGTTTTCAAGGATGGAGAAAAATTGTCCTTCAGCATGATACAGGAATATTATGGTCAGGGATGTTACGTTGCATTTTTCTCCTAAAGTTAGAGCTGAAATTGATGGTGGAAGCAAATATATAAATAGCAAAGGTTAAAGTGGTTTTGCTCTCTACTATTTATTCAAGCTATAATAGTTTCTTGTGATTTCTCAAACAGTGACCCCAAACTGTTGAAGAACAGGTGAGGAAATATATATTCGTTTTATTTTTCTTACCTTTCTGTCAATAATGGGAATTCAAACAATAGAGAAGTCCTACAAAGTACCTTACCTACTGCAAAATCTTTACTCATTATATGTACAGATATGTGGTCAATGCTAGGGTTTAAATCTACAAATTATGGAAGAATTACTTTTCCTCCATTTTATTTACAAAAATATCACTCGGTGCAACTTTTAAAATCTGAAATGATATAACATTTTCCTTTGAAAAACAATGAGAGACTGTCGGGAGAAAAGAATGAACAGAATACTCCAATCTATGATTAATTAATCTGTAACACACCATCATGCTCACCCACATCCCTCAAAAGTGGATACTTATTTTGGACACAATTTTATCTCTGAAAATTCACTCTTCTTTTGCTTCACATATGTCAATTGTGGAAGTGACATTCATGATAACATAAAACCTTAGAACACATGAGGTCAGCATTCTTTTTCAGGAAAAAGGAATGGCAGGTACTTATAGTAACAGGCTGAAGAACATTCTCAGGACACAACAATATACTTGAGCTATAAATGTTGACATGGAATCACCACTTCCATAGACCACTCAATCCTGATTCTATCCTGTGGAAATTCCCGCTGAATTCTACTCTCCCTCAAAACAAGACACAAATCAATAGTTTGTTAGTGGATGAAAGCGCCCTTCAGATATCAATAGCAGATCCACACATTTGAATCTGAAAGTTAGATATTAGAGATATTTACTTAATTTTGTATATGAAATGCTACAGGATGTCAGGTTGCCAGTTAGTACATAAATTAATTGGAAGTTTACAGTAAGATAATGGTGGTAACAGACACCATGTAGCAGAAGAAACTCTGGAGCAAGCTTGCTTAGATTTCAATTCAAGTCTGGCAGGCAGGGTTGAGCACTGACCTACAAACCAGGAGGTCCCAGTTCAATTCGTGGTCAGGGAACATGCCTGGATTGTGGGCTCAATTCCAAGTGTGTGGCATGCAGGAGGCAGCCGATCAATGATCCTTTCTCATCATTGATGTTTGTATCTCTCTCTCCCTCTCCCTTCTTCTCTGAAATCAATAAAGATATGTATTTTTTTTAATTTAAACTCTAGTTCTGTCACTTATTAGTTCAGACACTATCCTGTGTGTGCCTTCATGTACGTATCTGTACAATGTGGAAAAACAATAGTACCTGCCTCAGAGGCTTAGGTTCATCATGGAAACAACTTATAATGTCCGGCTTATAGTGAGCTTTCAGTAAATATAATCTAATCTTCAGTTTTATATTTGACAAAACATATCTAAATCCGGTTTTCTTACCTACTATGTACTTGAGCTTTCTCATCATGCCATTTGTTTGAGCATTTTGTTTGTTTTATTTTGATATTGGAATAGAGCAAGGCAAGAAGAAAGACAGATGCACTGAATTTCAGTTTCAACTTCCACACTGAACCCAAATCCACTCTGTGGTTTCAAATGGTGCTTTTGAAGAATGCATGGCCCATGCCTCCATCAGTTTTATTGCTGACATCCTTCAAATTGTGTTTCACCAATGTCGTTGCCATCCAGCATAATAATGTCAGTCATATAAAAAGGCATATTTTTAGATTTTATTGTTAGCTACTGAATATCCAATTTCAAATACAGCCAAATATTTCAGGTGTAACATGAAGTGAAAATGTCTTTATATGCCATGTATATTTAAATGTCATCAGGCAGTTGAAACATGAAAGTATGTTTATTGGAAAGGTAGTGTGACTATTTTGAAAAACAGTTTTGCAGCTCCTCAAAAATATGACCCAGCAATTTCACTCATCTATACTAATAAAAGGGTAATCTGCTAATTAGACCAGACATCTTCCCACATCTTCTGGACATCCTTCCAGACAAAGCCATGGTGGCAGGGGCCTAGGCAGAGAAGACTAGGGGTGATCAGGGTGACAGGGGAGCAGTTAGGGGGTGATCAAGCCAGCAGGGGAGCAGTTAGGGGATGACCAGGCCAGCAGGCAGAGGTGGTTAGGGACGATCAGATTGACAGGCAGAGGTGGTTAGGGGTGATCAGGCAGGCAGGCAGGCGAGTGGTTAGGAGCCATCAGCCCATGGGTTGGGGCCTAAACTGGCAGTTGGACATACTGAGGGGTTCTGGATTGGAGAGGGTGCAGGACAGGCTGAGGGACCTCCTCTCCATGCACGAATTTTGTGCATGGGGCCTCTAGTGCTTTTAATAAAAGGATAATATGCAAATTGACTGAATGGCAGAACAACTGGTCACTATGATGCTCAATGCAGGAACTGCCCCTTGGTGGTCAGTGCACTCCCATAGGGGAAGCCCAGCTCAGCCAGAAGCTGAGTTCACGGATGGTGAGCACAGCCACAGTGGCAGGAGCCTTTCCCACCTCCATGGCAGCGTTAAGGATATCCGACTGCGGTTTAGCAGGGATAGGACCTAAACCAGCAGTTGGACAGCCCCTGAAGGTTCCAGATTGGAGAGGGTGCAGGCCAGGCTGAGGGAAATCTGCCCGCCCCGCTCCCAGCATGAATTTCATGCACTGGGCCTCTAGTATTAAATAAAAGAAGCCAATCATGAAAGGCCATTTATTATATGATTCCATTTATATGAAATGTCTATAATTGACACAGTCATGGAGACAGAAAGCAGAATAAGAACTTCTAGCAGCCGAGGGATGAGGGAATGGGAAGTGACTGCTAAGATATACAGGGTTTCTTTTCCCTGTGCCCTGAGATTCATTGAGAGGAGGCCATATTGAACACCATGCTGTGATAGAAGATGAGAGCATCAGCAGCAGTGGTCCTGTGAACTGGTCTATAAAGAGAAACAGCCTGCACTAAATGCATGGTAGTTATTGAATTCACAATAAAAATATATGGCATCTTGCTCATGTATTTCAGATTAATTAATATTTAAAGCACTTACGGCAGTGCCTTGAACATGCTAAGTGCTCCATGTGAGTACCTGTTAAATAATATGAAAAGTATAAACTCTTTACAAGTGAAGTTTAAAACAAAGTAAGAAGGAAATGCAATATAACTTTTCTGTCTTGGAGAAAATAGATCATTAACATTTGTCATTAAACAAAAGTAGGTACTAGACAAAGGAAGACACAGACCGTACTTGGTAGTGTACATACAGTTGATTAAAACATCATTTTTGTTATTGATCTCCAATAATATATTAGGCATCACAATGGCCTGGCAGGCCTTAAATATGGGTTTATGTATCTTAGTGATCACCAAAGTCAAGTACTCCATCTATCAGTTACTTAATACTAACAGGTAGCTTACAAAGGGGAGGTTATTGGGCTAGCATTGTAGCCCCGAGCCTGCAGTGAACACTATAGAGAAAACTGGGCTCATTGTACATTAATGTTTATTATAAAAAGGAAAAATAAAAAGTATTTCTTTTCTGTACAGTGTGGTTCAATGATTGAGTGTTGATCCATGAACCAGGAGGTCTTGGTTTGATTTAGGGAACATGCCTGGGTTTTTAGCTTAATCCCCAGTAGGGGATGTGCCAGAGGTGGATGATCAATGATTCTCTGTCATCACTGATGTTTCTATCTCTCTCTTTCCCTCACACTTCTTCTCTGAAATCAATAAAAATATATTTTTAAAATGTACTTCTCTGGGCAGTTTTAGCTTATATTCAATTTTTTTAATATAAAATGCATTTAAGAAAGTTAGTAATCTGAAGGTCTGTGAAGTTACAATTACTGAATCTACAGTAGTTTATCATTCCTAGTTTATTGAATTCTAAAAGAACTATCATAAAATTTGTCATAATAAGATAAAGAAATAAGTGAAATCTGTAAAGAGTTTTAATTAAACATTTTATACTATTTGGTATAAATTATGAAGTAGAAAAATAGAAAGTTTAAAATGGTGAATAAAGGCTTGGAAGGCTTGATAAAGATAATGGATTTTTTAAAAAAATTAATAACTAATAATCGGAATAAACTTAGCACTTGTAATGATCCAATTCAAGATGAAAAGATGAAGCATCATGCAAGTTATGTTTTAAAAGTAGTCTATTTTGCATAAATTCTCTTCTTAATTACTTCAATGTTGTGTAATAAAGACACCAGAAGCTTTTGAGAGTAATTTCGATCAATGAAAAATATGCATATTTATGAGCCAGCACTACCTTAATGTCCTTGAATTCACATGTAAATGATATTATTCAAGTCAACATTAACTCCTTCCATATTTGACAAATGAATGGTATTACATTATCTTTATAAGATTCAATAATATATAAATTTCAGATAAAGATATTTCCTATAGCATGTGGTTAACAATGAGTGGTACACTGCCTTGTAACCTATGCTCCATTTTTACTTTAAATTTTATTCAAATGTTATATTGATTTCCCGGATATTTCCATTTCCTTTCCTCATTTAGATGATCATTTCCTTGGGAATACTAATTGTGCTTTTTACCTTTTTTCATAATTAAGAGCTGAGAGAATAGCTTGCCACATGAATAAGGGGAAATGTCTTATGGTATTATGGCTAAAAACCTCAAATGTTTGGCAAAGAGTTTGCTAATGTCCAGTCATTAACAATGACAATTCTTTTTTAAATATATTTTTATTGATATATCACATCATTCTTAAGTAAATCCTGGAGGAGGGTGGGGAGTGAGGAATAACTGTAAAATGAAATTACTGGGATAGTTAGTGAAATGTTAATATGGTCTGCATATTGGATAATAGTATTATGAATTTCCTGAATGGGATAACTACATTTTGGTTGTATAGTATTTTTATTGATCTCAGAGAGGAAGGGAGAGAGAGAGAGAGAGAGAGAGAGGGAGAGAGAGAGACATGAATGATGAGAGAGAATCATTGATCAGCTGCTCTCCACACACCCCCACACCAGGGTTTGATACTGCAACTCTGGCATGTGCCCTGACCAGGAATTGAACTGTGACCTCCTGCCTCTCAGGTCGACACTCAACCACTGAGCCATGCCAGCCAGGCTAGAATATTTTGTTTTTAGAAGCTACATGGTAAATTATTTAGAAGAGAAATATCATGACATTTTTCAGTAACTCTGAAATGGTTCAGGAAAATTTATGTACATATAAAATATCTATATAAATATATGAAATCAATAAAAATATCTATATGGTAGCCAGATGGAGGGGAGATATGGGGTGGAAAAAGAGGAACAATTATAATAATCTGAACAATAAAGATTTAATAAAATAAAAGAAAAGAGTATATATATATATATATATATATATATATATATATATGTTATTTACATACAATTTGTCTATATAAATTGTATGTAGATCAAAGGGAGGAAACAGAGAGTGCAAGGGAGTGCAAATGTTAGCAACTGATTCTCGGTGAAAGGGCTATTTATGTTTATTGTACCAGTCTTGCAGCTTTTGTAGGCTAGAAATTTTCAAAAAAGTTGGTGGGAAAATGGGAATCTTTTAAAGATTGAATTAATTTGTTTCACAAGGGACATGCTAGTTAGAGAAATAAATGCAAAAGACAATTAAAAGTGAGAAAGGTACATTTGAGACACAATAGACAAAATGCAAATTTGATTCCAAATGTTGTGTCTTAAAATATCACATAAAAACTAGGGGCCTGGCACTCGGAGAGAGGGGGTCCCTCAGCCTGGCCTGGGAGCCCTCAGGGTATGTCCGACTGATGGCTTTGGCTCACTTCCCATGGAGGCAGGAGAGACTCCCACCACTGCCGCTGTGCTCACCAGCCATGAGCCTGGCTTCTGGCTGAGTGGTGCTCCCTCTGTGGGAGCGCACTGACCACCAGGGGGCAGCTCCAGCATTGAACGTCTACCCCCTGGTGGTGAGTGCGCATCATAGTGACTGGTCATTCCGCTGTTTGTTCGATTTGCATATTAGCCTTTTATTATATAGGATATGTCTGCAATAAGTAAAATAAACTTGTATTGATAATAGCTACTCTTTACACAAAGTATCACAGAAACACACTGCATGTTCATTATTAAGTGGCTATATCTCAATGGCAGCACATATGCTAAGCCGTTTCAGAAAGATGCCTTTGGATACTACTAAGCACAGACATCATTATGCTGAGCCTAAGTGATTTTCAGAATAATTTTATATTAGCCACATGGGTATTAAACATGTAATAAAAATGTATGATTATTATTACTTTGCATTCAGGTTTACTGTTGCTGTACTGAATATTTTAATAACATCTTTCCCACAAACAGCACACGGAATGTTACTGCAAGCAAATTCATTTTAATTAGTCATGTTATAAATTATACCTCTGGCAGTGTTTTAGTGGCCTAGCATCTGGGAGAATACAATTTCTGCGTTCACATGTTAATAACCCGGATGACTATTAAGGAACCATTGATAAAAAAGCATAGAACCAGGGCTTTTACTTCACACATAAAAGCAGTTGAGAGCTGAGTTGTACCTGTTAACAAAAAACCACTTCTGAACCAAGCAAAAAAACTCTTCACATGTTTGTTTTATTCCACTCAAGAACAAAGAATATAATGAATGTGCCACATAACCCACTGATGAAGCACAAATCATACTTTTTTTCCCCCTTTCCTATCACTTGAATGGGTGGAGAATTCATTGATTCTAATAGTAATTTTAATTAGTTTGCGCTACTAGATACTGGCCATGAGCTTTGCAGCAGTCGCTCTTGTCCTAGTTTAGTAACCCATTCTCCAGCAGGCTGGGAGCTCTGTCCATCCACAGGCTGCAACTGACTTGGTGAGGCCCAGAAAATTCTCTTATTGATAGAAGAAGGGCCATACAACAGACGCCCCCATGTTGCCAGGCCTCTGAGTACTAAATAAATGTGTGCCCTTACCACCAGATCCAGCCCAGAGCAGAGGCCTGCTTGCTAAAACACCGTTGGCTTTTCCATATTAACACCACAGCTGACTGTGGAACACGCCACGTGGCTTTGTGACTTGGACAAAGCAAATGCGTTTCTTTAACCCAGGCAACGTGATTAAGAAAAAACTAGGTGTGCCTGGCGCTTCCAAGCTCCCTTTTTGTGCTCCACAGCTCTAGCTCACCCGGAAGATAGGTAATCCCTCTGCCTTATTGCTCTCCCTGTAGAGTGATCATTAAAAAGAGTCGATAACAATTCAAATTAAGTGAAGAAAGATGGCATCTCATCAGAGTCGTTTGAATTTTACAACTTGCACCTTATTGCAAGCTGGAAAGTCTGTCTCCTACTAAAAGCAAGGCAGATAATTGACTTAGTAAAGGCCCCTTTTCCTTAAAACCACTCTCAGGCCCGCTACTCAGAGACAAAGACAAAGCAATCCTCTGCATAATTCTCTCTCATAGCTACACCCATATCTTATCTTCTTCAAATATAAAAATGTTAAGCCTTTTTAAAAGTAATCTTATTGGTTTATGCGTGTGGCTCATTACATGTTGCTTTCCAAAATTTGTGTCAATGAAAATCCCTGAAACATCACCTGGGAAAAGAATCATGCAAAGAATTTTTAATACTAGCAAAGTTTAATTGGTTTCTACTTTATTCATAACATTTTGAAGGTCTTTATATTTTAAAAGTGTAATTTATAAAATTCATTCATGTTATTTGTAGGGACTGATTTACTTTTTTATTCATTTTTCTCATGTATTCACTAGGGACACATTAAAAAATTTATTTCCTTTCAGAATTAATGCTATTATTTACAGTAGTAGTAAACTTACCATTTAAAAATTTCCCTATTGTCATTTCAATGTTTGTGTAAGGTTCATAGTATACACTATTATTCTGAAAAAAGTGAAATTGGTGGCTTTTTTATCCTTTCATTTTACAAAATCAGAAGTTGTCTTGATACCAAACTGTTCTTTGAATTCTCATATCAATAGGTAGAAAACATAGATGTCAATAAAATTTAAGTGTTCAATTCAGACAACATTTAGTGTTGTAATTATTATAAATAAGATGAATCCCTCATATACATATATCACTGTTATTATGAGTATTTTTATTTTGATGATGTAGGAGAGCAGAATTTACCAAACAAAATATATTTCTTTGGCTTAAGAATTATTTTAGGTGGATTATTATTTATTTTTAAATTCTCACTCAAAGATATGATTTTTCAAATTAATCGGGGAGAGAGAAAGAGAGAGAGAGAGAGAGAGAGAGAGAGAGAGAGAGAGAGAGAGAGAGAGAGAGAAAGAAATGTGAAAGAGACAGATCTATCATTTGCCTCCACACTTGCCCTATACTTTTCCTGGTCACCTCCCATAATTGACTCCCGACTCCTAATATCTTTTGTCTTTAGCTGAATGAAGATGGTATTGAAGGTGATAGGTTTGGCCACTTTGGAGAGTTGCCCAATATTTCTGGGTCTTTCCCATATATACAAAAGTACACACGTTATTAAACTTTTGTTTGTTTTTCTCCTTTTAATCTGTCCTATGTCAACTTGATTATTCGACCAGCCAAATAACCTAGAAGGGTAGAAGTAAAAATTTTCCACCCCAACAGTTGCTGACCATTAAGGGACTTGAACTGTTGGATGCTGCTCTCTCTCGGGCTGCTAGCAGCTGAGAGACCTTGGGAACTCTGACCAAAGTGAGAAGTTACGAATTGTTACCATTCCATTTTCCCTGATCTCTGATGGAAGTAGAGTGGTAAAAGTCATTTTATTTATCTACATTTAGATTAGCAGGAGAAAGTATCTATCTATCTATCTATCTAAATAGAGAAATATGCTAATTAACTGGGATGCCATGATGGGGCGACTAGACAGGAGGAGGTTGTGCATGCAGCCTTGGGGGCAGGGAAGCCAGGGCCTCTGTGCACCTGCACTGGGGGATAGCCTGATTAGAAGCAAGCTGGCTGCTTCAAGGGCTGGAGAGGGAGGCAGGGCCAGACCTGCAGTGGCCACGGCCCCTGCGGGGCCCAGGGAGCAAGGCAGGGCCAGATCAGTGACTCAAGAGTGGGCAGTCCCACGTGATGTCGAACTTGTGCTGGGCTCCTAGTTTGGGATAATTAGTCCCTTGGGTATAGGGACTTTGATAAAAATTTTTTTTTATTTATGTATTTCTATTGATTTCAGAGAAGAAGGGAGAGGAAGAGAGAAATATCAATGATGAGAGAGTACCATTGATAGTCTGCCTCCTGCATGCCTCCCTTTCCCTTTCTCGGGGTTGGAGCCTGCAACCCAGGCATATGCCCCAACTGGGAATGGAACCATGACCTCCTGGTTCATAGACTGATGCTCAAACACTACGCCATACCAGCCAGGTATTGCTTCATTGTCTCCCCATTCTGACTATCATCAAAAGGTTCAGATATCGAGTTGTGGGGGCCTGGACTATGTGCAGTGGGAGTTTTGCACCCCACAAGTGTCACTGAAGAGCTTTGATACCAAGACGTGCAGTTGCTTTGGGTTGGTGGGAGCCACCCTTGCCTTGGGTCAGGGTCACAGGCGCTTAGTGTAGCCATGTGTGTGCACCTAGAATGATGGATCCTGTCTGCACCATGTTTAAACACAGAACCCACTGGCATGTGCCAAAAGTCAAAGTCCCCTATTGCGTGTCAGGAGTCAGAGACTCCCTGTGTCCATGCCGAGAATCGAGTATCAGAGTCTCTGTTTCTTGGTGCTACCTCACACTGAGAATCTGGTCCTTGTGTGCACAGGCACCAAGAATTGGAGTCACTGGCTCTTAGTGTGAATGTACTGGGAATCAGGAATCTCAGGCGCATGTAATGAGGAACGGAGTCTAATCACTGGTGGTCAATGCTGCCTCTTGTGTGGAGATTCAGGGTTCCTGATCTCCCAGAAGACCGGGTTGCTCAGTCACATTGTGTTGGCAGGAGGCCCACTTCTGCCTTGCTGTAAATAGCCTTCTGTGTGTGCTTTCCCTGAATCAAAGTCAGGTGGCACTGCCACTTAGAGTGGGTGTGGACTCTGGTCACATGGGTGTGCACTGTGGAAAACAAACTCCCTGTGTCCATGTACCCAGGCTCAAATTCAGCACTGTGTTCATGTGTGGGCACAGGGCCTAGTTGTGGGGAATAAACTCCCAAGACCGCATATCCAGGTTGAAATTCACTGCAGCCTCTCTGCTAAGGTGTAGAGTCTGGTCATGGGAAACAAACTCACCGGGTTTGCACCCTCAGGCTTAAATTCAGTACTGTCTCCCTGAATGGACGCAGGAACTGTTTGCAGAAAACCACCTCCCTAAGGATGAGCAGATAAGCTCGAATTCTGCTCAATCTCTCTGCTTGGGCGTGGAGATGAATCACAAGAAACAAATTCCCTGAATTCGCTAGTCCAGGGTCAAGCTAAGCGCTGTCTCCCTGCCCTGCGTGGGCACAAGATCTGGTCTCAGAAACTACCTCCCTAGGGATGAGTGGTTAGGCTTGAATTCCACTCAGTCTCCCTGCCTGGGTGCGGAGACTAGTTGTGGGAAACAAACTTCTCATGTCCAATACCAAGGCTTAAAGTCAGGCAGAGTCGCCACTGCTTTGTGTGTGCAGAAAGCCTTACTGTGTGGCTCGGGTCTGGTAGTTTCTATATAGCTGCCATGGGAGTGGCAGGGGAGAAGGATTATCTTTGTGACTCACAGAAATATGCGGCCAGGTGCCTGGAGTCCTGGTGTCCTTGGATCTGCAGCTGTGGTGGCAGATCTTCTACCAGAGTGGCTGTAGGGTCCTGGTTTGCTTTCAAGACCATACTGGGCGGTGGCTAAGCTATGATCCTAGTCTCAATAAGTTCTATTCTTCAAGGTGGTGTGATCTCTGTGCCACTGGTGTCCTCCCCGGAGTATTTGCGGAGGCCACGGTTTTATTCTGTCTAAGACTGCCTGGATTGGCAACCCCCTGGAAGAACTGCAGGGTCTAACTGTCCCTATCTCACTCACACCCCCCCACACACATGTCCACACATTCCTCTATCGCTCTCTCACTCTCTCATACACTCTCCCTCCCTACCTTCCTGCATGTCACCATCTTGTCTCCTCCCTAGAGTGTACTTAATATGGAGCAGAAACTATGGGTAGTAACTCTAGTTCTGGCCCTGCTGAAGACATAGGAATTTTCCCATGGTAGGAAGGACCAAGATAGGACCGTGGAGGGGAACGTCTTAATTTTACACAATCATTAAAGCTTTCCACAAAACTCCATTCTCCCATGGGAGCCTCAGATAATTCTTTTCCTCAAAGCACCCCGAGCAATCCACTTCCACTGATAACACTCCCATAGATGATCAGAAACGGGATGAGATGGAAGCTACTATTCAGGGGCTGATCTGAGCAATAGTAGAAATCCCCGCCTTGCCCCACACGGGTGAGTTGGCCTAAGCTTAAATTGTGCACTTAGAAAGAGACCTTTGGCAGACAGTTATGTAGAAGCATAATGCAGTAAACCCTGAAGTTCTAGAATATACAAATCTTTTGATTTCCATCTCAGATGGAAATCTCCTTAATGTAAAGCAGCAGGCTTAGCTGGATGGTGGGTTATTCCCTTGACATTCAGGCTGTAATCCAGTTCCTTGAAGAATTGTTTTTTTAAAAAACCTGTCTTTGTCTTGTAAATCTCTACAAAATCAGGACTATATCTCTAAAATCAATTCAAATCCCACTTATGTTTACCAATCCTCAAATCTCCCTTATTCATCTCAAAATGCTTGTAGATATTGTAAAATATCAGGAAATTGGAAACTGAAGTGTCTTGCACTTAGAAAATAAATAAATAAATAAATAAATGTAAATTACCACAGACTTCTGAAAAGAAGTAAATATGCTCTTATCCTCCCCCTAAAAAAATGTCCATATTGGAGAAAACTTGGTTATTTTCGCTGTGGATTTGTGATGTTGATTTTCTACTCCCAGATTGTCTAGGAACTAAGAGCTATTATTTGAAATGAAAAATTTAGGGTGATGTTTCTCATCAGAAGGAAACGAAAGGAAAAGACATTTTAAAAATACTGCTATACTAGTAAAAACTCCCATGCCCAAAATTTAGTTGGATAAAGTTAACTTATTCCAACTGTTCTTTTATAGACTAGTACCTAATTATTGTACCTAATTCATTAAAATAATTCTAAAACATTAGCTCTAAGGTCTCTGTGTCTGTATATTTATGTGTAGCTATATTTGTATGTTCTAGATTTGTGATAATTTTTCTACCTCCACTTGTTATTCCCAAATTAAGTTATACAAAAGCTCTACTTAATTGGCGTAAAGAAAATAGAGCATTTTATAATTAAAATTTCATATATATAATAAAAATGAACCTAAATAAATTTCAGGTTCACATGGTCTTTGAAAATATTCAGTGTTAAAGCTAATTTGGTTTATTGGTTTAATTAAAACAGTAATATCTGTAGAGTTATCAGAATGAAGTATAATACTTTTTATTTTACCTAGATTTCCTAAGTCAAATAAGTTCATGTTATTACTTCCAGCATTAATCAGCAAGAAAAATAATTCATGGGTAGTTCAAGCATAATTGTTAAGAGCAAGATTTTTAGATATGCAGTATATAAACTGGATAGAAGTTTTTAGTTGAAATTTTTAACAATAATTACATTTTATGGTAAGTGTACTTTAAAAATAGTTTCTAAAATATTTTTGGTATCTTGAAACCTTAAAATTTTGCTAAATTAAATTACATAATGAAGTTTCATTGAGTATCTAGATCATATCCAAATAAGATAAAATAGTGAACCACCAGATACTGACCATATGTCTATCTACTTCTGGCTTCTTACTACAGAGAAACTAAAGGTAAATTTGGTTTATTAATCAACATGTCTTATGCCACATTGAAAAACTGTACTATTAAAAAAGGGCACGTGCTTCTCTTGGTGGCAAAATGGCATCAGAATTTTCCCTGCAATTGGATCTCATTTCCACTAAGGACTTGTGTTCTGGCTAAGAAAGAGTTCAGAGTCAAGATGCAAACTATGACAGAAAAATTTATTTAAAAAGTCATAGAGTTGGAAAAGCGAGCCAGCTAGGTGTAGGCTTAGCAAAGAAGTTATAGAGGCAAAAGAAGGGCCCTATAGGAACTTAGGAGAAAGAGAGAGGCAAGTCAAAGTTGTCTAGGAGGGAGAAGGTAGAAAGAGACTTTGGTGTGCTCCACATAGGGTCCTCATCCCTTTTTTTATTTTGATAGTGTTCAGGTGTCCCCCATTACTCCCCTTAACCCTGCTTCCACCCCATCTCAGGCCTTCACTGCACTACTATCTGTGTCCACGGGCTATGTATATAAATTCTCGGGTTAATCTCTTCAAGTCCCTCCTCCCTCCTTCCCCTCTGAGAACTGTCCGTCTGTTCAATGCATCCATGCCTCTGGACCTATTTTGTTAATCATTTTATGTTGTTCATTAGATTCCACGTATAAGGAGATCATGAGATATTTGTCTTTCTCTGACAGTCTTATTTTGCTTAGCATAATAATCTCCAGGTCCATCCAAGCTGACAAAAAAAATTTATCTGGAAGTCTCAAGAGAGGATCCCAATATTATATTCATCAGCTTTCCAGGTGCATCCTTTTGGGGTCATGGTCTCTACTGATTGGTCAGCACCAGAGCAGAGTGTCCTAAGTCACTGTGGGTGGTCTTGATGCCAGCCATGGCATCATCCTGGCTGGGGTTGCTGCTTTTCTGTGCCTGGAGCTGAAACACAACTGAGGCCTAGTTGTGGATCAATGTGGGTCAGACCCTCATTGTCCTGGGGGCGTAATGCTTAAGGGCTATTCTCTGGCCCGCTTGTTCCTCCTCCTTAAAGGAGCAACATGCCATGGAAGGAAGGTCAGGGGAGGGTCCAAACTTCATGAGAAGCTATATACTAGGGAAGAAAAATCATCCTGGGGGTGAAGTCTCAGCCCGGTCTTCCTCATTGTCAGGCATCTAAGGCTGTCCTTGCTGTGCTCATGACTAAGTGCCTACCACACTTCTAGAAATTATGAAATGACTTAATAAATTTGCCAACCTACAGAATGCTGTCATAACAGACAATTCATAATTACTTCTAGTTTTTACTAGAAATTAAGGTTTCTAAGGATTACAAATACAAATTAATATATGTAATTAAATTCACTAGAAATAATATGGGAAGCAATTCTGTATGTAAGGAAAGTAAAATATGTTTTGGGGCAAGAAAATGTATGAAATATAAGGATATATTTTTGTTTAGGGAAAATAAATTTGTCTCAAAGTAGCACTGGTTATTTCAAGAGGGGAAAATAAAGGACAAATTAAATACAAAGTTGAAAAGCAATAAAAAGAGAAATAAAATTTTACTTTGGGTAGTCAAGATGGCAAAAAATCAAACTGTTATAAAGGTTTCTAAGATAATTTTTAAAATCAGTAGTATATTTATGTACAGCTAGAATTCATTTACTTCATTTGTTAGGAAGACAAAATTTCCTTGGACTTTTGGTCTGCTCCTGATAAGAATTGTAAAGGGTTTTGTTGTTGTTGTTGTTGTTGTAATCTGACTAAACAGCAAGGATTTTATGTAGCATCAAAATAATTTCCTGTGTTTCATGTTGTCTCAATCAAGTGTTTGAAGTAAACTAAATCTCAATATTAAAACTGCTCAGTTTTGCTAACAAATATGTAGTCTTCTGCATTTGCCTTTGGAATGTTTTATTATTATATTAGAGGTCTGGTGCACAAAATTCATGCATGCGGGGGGTATCCCTCAGCCCAGCCTGCACCCTCTCCAATCTGGGATCCCTCTCACAATCTGGGACTGCTGGCTCCCAAGTGCTCTCCTGCCTGCATGCCTGATTGCCCCTAACTGCTTCTGCCTGCCATCATGATCACCCCCTAACCACTCTCCTGCCAGCCTGATTAATGCCTAACTGCTCCCCTGCCAGCCTGATTATCCCTAACTGCCCTCCCCTGCAGGGCTGGTCACCCCTAACTGCCCTCCCTTGCAGGCTTGATCACCCACAACTGCCTTCCCTTGCAGGCCTGGCCCCTCCCAACCGCCCTCCCCTGCTGGCCATCCTGTGGTGGCCATTCTGTGTCCACATGGGGGCAGAATCTTTCACCACATGGGGGCAGCCATCTTGTGTGAGTGATGATTAATCTGCATATTATTCTTTTATTAGATAGGGGTGACCAGCCCTCTCTGTGTGTTTGGAAGAGAGGGATGTCTCTAAATTTCTAGAATCTTGTCAATGGAAGAGAATGACTTGAATCTGTACAATAACCTTACCCCTGTTTACTGTGGCATTCCTGGTAACCTCCATAACTGACTTCCTAACCCCAACATCTTCTTTTGTCTTTAGCTAAAGATGGTATTTAAGGTGATAGTTTTGATTATTTTTGAAGAATTACTCAGTTTTCTTGGGTCACTCCCATATGTACCTGAGGTATACATGTTATTAAACTTTTGTTTGTTTTCCTCCTGTTAATCTCTCTTATGTCAATTTGATTATTAGACCAGCCAAAGAACCTAGAAGAGTAGAAGGAAAATTTTTCAACCCTGACAATAACAGTCTTTTCTAGAACTCATAGTCATTTTTTATTAATAATATAAATACGAACACAATCATTTTCTAATTTTCTGCTTATCTCTATTTCAAAAATAACAAAATTGCAGAAAACATATTTTTGCAATAAAAATAAAATGTATAGTACCATAGCCCTTAAAACAACATTTATACCTTTTATTTACATAATACATAGTAATATAATATTCCTCAATACCAAAAGAGAGTATGAGGAACATTTTAATTCAATCACACAAAAACTAGAAAAACAATCACTGACTTTTCCTAAATAATTTATTTTATTAAAATGTCCTATCATATTACCAGGATGGATCAATGTAATCAGTTCATAGAAAAGAGGGCGTTGCTTAAAAAAATATTTTTCTCCTCACTTTAGAGTTTAGTATTGAAGCTCTGAATGATGATATACAGGTTACATTTCTCAGTGCGACACACTTCATTGTGACAGTTTTTTACAAACAATGTCAAGATAACTAGATGTGCAGGAGTGACACTGAGGGATGATAATGTATTCACTGTAACCTTCTGAGCAATTACCTGATGCCAATTAAATTGCGCTGGGAGTGACCATCCAAAAAGGCAGGTCAGAAATTGACCTTCACTGCCCATCTTTATCTGGAAGTGGAAACTCTGCTCACTGTTTCATAATTACCATCAGAACAAAATTATACCAGTTGCTAAGCATCATACCCGCTTCAATTTCTTAGTATAAAAACCAAAGCTCTTCCTTTGTTTTACTTATCATTATCTTACAATATAATAAAGTAACAAGCGGATACTAATTTCCAAACTTAAATCACCTATAACTTTAATTATTGATTTATCTCTGCTTTTTTTTTTGTCATGGGAGGCTTATTTTGAAAACCATCTTTGATTTTCAATGACATATCTTCAAATATGCTTCTTAAATAGTATTTTTCTTTTGTGCAGAGGAATCATCTCAATAGTTTGACTTCTAAAGAATTACTCAAATTCAAGGAGTAATTTTTCAAAGAGATATATTTCGTAAAAATGTTTTTGATAAGTTTTTTTTTCCTTCTATAAAATACCAAACTATTTGTCTTAGAACACAGCTACTGATAACAAAAAGCGACTTTAGTTTGCTTTAAGGAGCAGAGTTAGGATGTATAATATCATGAGAGACCGGCTTCTCTTTTGTATTTTCCCTGGGTGCTGACTTGCATGTGAATGCAGGCCTGAATTCTAAGTAATTGTTTTGACCATTTGAAAAGTGGTCTTTTCAAAGCTCTGAGAGATTTGGGCAGTTCTGGTCAATTTCAATTTGTTCTCCTAATTAATTATATATTTAAATTGCTCATGGATTTGTCATCAACATTGTATTTTCTATGCAAATGGAAGACAAACAGAAACCAGTCTTTAGGAAAGCAATTTCTTTTGTGCTCAGATATTAGAGATGGGGATGAGGGCATCTGCTACTATTTTCTCAGAGGCTGGGTTCAGTTCCTGGAGAACATCCCACGTGAAATTGAGGCAAGATAGTAAAAAGTTAGGAAAATTCCTTGGCAAGTGGAATCGGGGAAACTGAGGCCGATAACTGATTTAAACTGGCCTTATCCAGCACACTGCCTCACCTGCCTCCTTATCAGTTGCTCATCTACTTCCTAAAGTATTAAGCCCTTAGGATAATCAAGTTCTGGTCAGGCATACAATCATTTTAGGAACAATGTCTCAGGTCTATTGACCACAGAGATAGAGTTGTAGTCAAACTAGAGATAACACTCCGCTTCAATTGTGTTTCAGCTCCAGGCCGAGAAAAGTAGCAAGGCCAGGTGGTAGGTACAAAGCTATGGCTGGCATCAGGACCAAATGCAATGACTAAAAATGATCCCCTACCCTAGCACCAAGCAATCAGCAGAGACCAGGAACCTAAAAAGACACACCTGGAAAGCTGATGCATATTCTATTGAGATCCTCCCCTGAGAGCTCCCCCCAAATTCCTGCCTTTAGAAAACAGATAAAAACCCTTAAGGCAAAGGCCTTGAGTGCGCACATATGCGCGCGCGCTCTCTGGAGCACACCTGTGCTTCTCTGCCTTCTTTTCTTAGGCCTGTGTATTTGCTTTCTTTCTCCTAAGCGCCAAGGGTGCTTTTGCCTTTGTAACTTGTTTCCTGAGTTCACGTAGCCCAGCTGGCTCACTTCTTCGGCCTCTTTCTTTCTAAAAGGCCAAACAAACTTCTTGCACTAGAGTTCTTGGCACTGATTCTTTTTTGCTGAACTGAAGAACCGAGGCTGAACCAAAGGCTGCTGTTGCCAGGACCAACATTGCTTGAGACCTACATTTTAGGTTGTATTATTGTATTTTTTTAAATATATTTTATTGACTTTTTTACAGAGAGGAAGGGAGAGGGATAGAAAGTCAGAAACATCGATGAGAGAGAGACATTGATCAGCCGCCTCCTGCACGCACCCCACTGGGGATGTGCCTGCAAGCAAGGTACATGCACTGGACCAGAATCGAACCTGGGACCTTTCAGTCCACAGGCCGACGCTCCATCCACTGAGCCAAACCGGTTTTGGCAATTATTATTGTATTTTTTGAAATAATTACAACAAAATAATTTTAGGTTGTTAGTCATAGTATTTACTGCTTAAGTTTAAGATTTTAAAAAAATCCATGAAACAGAGGTGAGAAATGTGTGTGTGTGTGCATATATATGTGTGTGTGTGTGTGTGTGGAACGAAATTAATAAAATTGACAACTTGGAAAATAACTATTTTGGCTGGGAGTGGATGCCGTGAGTAGGGGCACTTACTTTGTAGCAGGCAGTGTTCTAAGGGTTTCACATGTATTCATCATTTCATCTTTACAATAAAACTTCCTTTGGCAACAGCAGTGTGCCTGTTTCACAGATGAAAAGTAACTTTTGCAAACATATGCTAAATTACTTAACCAGTTACTCAGCTAACAAGTGGCTGTCTTGGCTTTCAAACTGGGCAGCCTGTTTCTACAGCTGGTTGCTTGACCAATATCCAGTAGTGCTGGTAATTCCTTCTTGTAGATTCAATATAAATGCGGCCAAATCAAGGCCTGCCTTACGCACAGAGACTTTCTTACACGATGTCATTTGGGAAACACTGGAAAGGGGATCCTCTCTCAAATTGTTTTCTTTACTCTTTTCCTGAAATTCTAACCTTACAGATTTTTTTTTAGGAAGGAAGTATCATATACAGGGTGTCCCCCAAAATGTTTACACATTTTAATAGCCGATAGCTTAATTTTGCAAATGAACTGTATTTTAAGAAACACTGACTTTCTAATTATTCAAACTGTGTGTAAGCATTTTGGGGGACACCCTATATTGCCTAATACAAAGAGCCTCTGATACTGTGTAATGGGCACAAAGTTTCAGGTTGGGAAAACGAAAAAGTCCCCAAGGTGGATGGGGGTGCATGCTTCCCAATACTGTCCATGTACTTACTGTCTCTGAACTCTAACTGTAAAGTGGTTAAAATAGTAAATTTTATGTTATGCATATTTTACCACACACACAAGAGAATGCCTCTGATTTCAGATGGTGAATTTTAATTCTAGACCAATAACTTATTAGCAATAAAGAACATAGTCTCTCTAAGTTTCTGTAAAGTGAGGAGAAAAAAAGAGACTACACTCCCAAGGTGGTTGTAAGGATTAAATAAGAAATCCATGTATAGTTTTTTTTTTTTAATGCTTACCCAAGAATAAATTTTCCATTGATTTTTAGAGAGAGTGCAAGGGAGGGGTAGAGACACAGAGAGAGAAACATCAATGTGAGTGAGACATATCAATTGGTTGCCTCCTGCTCATATCCTGACCAGGGGTGGAGGGTCAAGCCTGCAACAGAAGTACATACCCTTGACTGGAATCAAACCCGGGACCCTTCATTTTGTGGGCCAGCACTTGAAAACTGAGCGAATCAGCTAAAACCTATGTAAATTTTTATCACAACGCCTAAGGTAAACTGGCTTGCAAATGTTATTTTTTCAGTGTAGTGCCTAGAACTGTATGTGGCACAAAATAAGTGCTTCCGTGGAATGAAGGATTGAATAATTCATTATGTTTTATTTATTTGTTTCTTGGGTATGTTTATAACACCTTAGTATACAAAGCCCTTCTTTCTGTGGACCAGTGAATTGGGAATAGCAGGAGAATACCAAATGAGGGAGGGAACTTATAATGCCAGTTTGTCTCATTCCCTCTTACCTAGCACTGGCTAGGTGCCCAGTATTCCTCAAAATCTAAAAGTGTAAGGACTTAAATCATGTTTCTGCATTTGCAATAGAATCTCCTGGACAGCTTGATAAAATTTAGATTCTAGGCCCCATTTATAAATATTCATATTAGCTGGGGCCCAGCATATATATATATTGAATGGACAGATTATTATGATTTATGAATGCATAATAAATAATAGTCTGGCTACTAAGCATGTGTGTATGTGTGTGTGTGTGTATGTGTGTGTATTGCCTAATTTGCCTATATTGCCTAATACAAAGAGTCTCTGATATTGTGTAGTGGGCACAAAGTTTAATATCCTATGTAATAAAAGAGTAATATGCAAATTGACTGCACCTCTGTTACACCCACAAGTCATGCCACCAGCCACACCAACCAGCCAATCAGGGAATATGCAAATTAACCCAACCAAGATGGTTAAGGCCACAGAAAGAACAGGAGGAAGGCTTGGGTTGCCCCTAGCAATGGAGGAAGCCAAGCTTTTCCCAAACTCTGGCTGGCACTTAAGGCAACAATGTTTCAATGGCTGTGCAAGCAGAAGGCTTGGCTCTGCTCCAGGCTACAAAGTTTCAATTATAGAAGATAAATAAATCCCAGATACCAGGGCCTCTGCTTGGGTGGCTGGGGATGTGTGGCCGGCATGTAAATCACTACAGGCCCCTCGCCCAGGCTGCCCAATGCCTCAAGGGAACTCCCACCCTGATCCAGGACACCCTTCAGGGCAAACTAGCTGGCCCCACCATGCACCAGGCCTCCATCCTATCTAATAAAAGAGTAACATGCAGATTGATCATCACTCCAACACACTGCCCACATGTGGTCAAAAGATCCTGCCCCCATGTGGTCACCACAAGAAGGCCAGCAGGGAATGGCAGTTGGCAGGGACCAAGCCTGCAAGGGAGAGCAGTTGTGGGTGATCAGGCCAGCAGGGGAGGGCAGTTGGCAGGGACCATGCCTGCAAGGGAGGGAAGTTGTGGGCAATAAGACCATCAGGAAAGGGCAGTTGGGAGGGACCAGGCTTGCAAGGGAGGGCAGGTGGGGATGATCAAGCCTGCAGGGGAGGGCAGTTAGGGGTGACCAGGCCAGCAGAGGAGGGAAGTTGGGGGTGACTGGGCCTGCAGGGAAGGGCAGTTGGGGGGGGGGGACCCAGGCCTGCAGGGGAGAGCAGTTGGGGGTGACCAAGGCCATAGGGGAGGGAAGTTAGGGGCAAAAAGGCTGGCAGGCCAGCAGTTAGGTATCAATCAGGCTGGCAGGGGAGTGGTTAGGGGGTGATCCGGCTGGCAGGCAGAATTGGTTAGGGGCAATCAGTAAGGTAGGCAGGTGAGCAGTTGGGAGCCAGCTGTCCTGGATTGTGAGAGGGATGTCCGACTGCCCCTTTAGGTCCGATTCCACTGGGATCAGGCCTAAATAGGCAGTCAGACATTCCTCAGGGAGTCTCAGATTGGAAAGGGTGCAGGGTGGGATGAAGGACAAGCCCCCGTCCTGTGCGCAAATTTTGTGCACTGGGCCTCTAGTGTATGTATGTATGTACTGGGCCTCTAGTGTATGTGTGTGTGTGTGTGTGTGTGTGTGTGTGTATGTGTGTTTGTAATATATTTATATATTAGAGGCCTGGTGCATGAATTTGTGTATGGGTGGGGTCCAGCCAGCCTGCCTGGGGGTGGAGTCACGGGATGTTGGCCAACCTGTTTGCTGGTCGAACTTCTGCTCGAGGAGACAATGTGCATATTAGCCTTTTATTATACAGGATATACACTGAGAGGCCAGATTATTATGTGTTCTGAGATCATAATAATCTGGCCATTCAATATATATATATTTTTTTCAAAGCTGAAGGGATAGGGAGAGAGTGAGATCAATGATGGGAAAGATTCATTGATTGGCTCCTTCCTGCACACCCCACACTGGGGATAGAGCCTGAAACCCAAATATATGGCCCAACCAGGAATTGAACCATGACCTCCTGGTTCATAGTTCGATGCTAAACCACTGAGCTATGCCGGTCAGGCTCAGTTTCTGCATTTTTAAGAGTACAGGTGAGAATAATGGAGTTCATCAGGAGACTATTAAAAAATTACTTAAAATAATTATATACTCACATGCTTCTGTGAGAGATAACACAAAGAGATTCCATTCCATATACCCTTTACCTAGTTCCCTAAATGGTAATCTCCTACAAAGCCATAGTGCAATCACACAACCATAATATTGACAGTGACACAATGTTCACCAGACTATATTTTGACAACTGATCTAATAAGCACTAATGTCCTGATTGATCATTAGAATCATCCAGAGCAATGGTTCTCAACCTTTCTAATGCCGCGATCCTTAAATACAGTTCCTCATGTTGTGGTGATCCCCAATCATAAAATTATTTTCGTTGCTACTTCATAACCATAATTTTGCTACTGTTATGAATCATAATGTAAATATCTGTGTTTTCTGATGGTCTTAGGTGACCCTGCTAGTGGTTCTCAACCTGTGGGTCATGACAGAATCAAACTGTAGCAAAATTACAGGAACAAAATAATTTTATGGTTAGGGGTCACCACAACATGAGGAACTGTATTAAAGAGTCACAGCATTAGAAAGGTTGAGAGCCACTGATCTATAGAGTTTTATTTTTTTTAATCCATTTTGCAGATCCAGATGAATTACTGGGGTGAGGCCTGCACGCCCCCTTCCCCAGTGGTTCTAACATTCAGTCTCTGGAAGATTCACTGCCATATCTAAAACTCAGTGCCTCCCTTCCTTGTTTCAGAGGAGAAGCCGGGCTTGCAAGCTGAAACTCAATCCAGATCCTAAAAGTGAAGACAGTCCACAAAGTCTCTGTCTTAGAAATTTATGCTTTGCCCATTTTCGAGATTTAGTAAGTGCAGCTAATTGGAAATCTAGAAAGAGAGACATTTAAGCTGTTACAGTGGTAAAAGAACTGGCCATTACCCCAAAGGAAAGGATAGATTTCTCACCAAACACTAATGTATAAAGACCATTGGGCTCAATATAAATGGTTTTGCAATAATTTCAGCATAGCCTCTTTTATAATTATATATCAACTAGAGGCCTGGTACAGTAAATTCGTGCACTTGGCGGGGGTCCCTCAGCCTGACCTGGGCCCTCTCACAGTATGGGAGCCCCAGGGGGATGTCCAATTTCCAGCTTAGGCCCGCTCTCCACAGGAAATGGGCCTACACCGGCGGTCAGACATCCTTAGTGATGCTGCAGAGGTGGGAAAAGCTCCAGACACCACAGCTGTACTCACCAGCCATGAGCTTGGCTTTTGGTGGAGCAGCGCTGCCCCCCTGTGGGAGTGCACTGACCCCCACGTGGCAGCTCCTGCATTGAGCATCTGCCCCCTGGTGGTCAGTGCATATTATAGTGACCTGTCATTCCACCATCAGGCCTAAACCGGCTCTCTGACATTCCCCAAAGGGTCCTGGATGGTAAGAGGGTTCAGGTCAAGCTGAGGGACCCCACAATCAGGGCTAGGGAAGAATGTGGGAGGTTGGCCAGCCAGGAAGGGACCACCAGAAGGCTCCAGGGCATGTCTGGCCCTTCTCGCTCAGTCCTGATCAACCAGACCCCAACAGCAAGCTAACCTACCAGTTGGAGTGTCAGCCCCCTGGTGGTCAGTGCATGTCATAGAGAGCAGTTGATGGCCTTAGCATATCATTAGCATATTATGCTTTGATTGGTTGAATGACTGGGCACTTAGCCTATCAGGCTTTTATTATATAGGACTAGAGATCCAGTACACAAAATTCATGAACAGGGGGTGGGTCCCCTCAGCCCAGCCTGCATCCTCTCCAATCCGGGATCCCTTGGGGGATGTCTGACTGCCAGTTTAGATCTGATCCTATACCAGCAGTTGGACATCCCTCTCACAATTCTGGACCACTGGCTCCTAATCACTCATCTGCCTGCCTGCTTGGTCACCATCAACTGCCAGCCTGGTTACTCCTAAACTGCCCCCACTGCTGGCCTGGTCACCCCTTACTGCTCCCCCCTACTGGCCTGGTCACCCCTTAATGCCCCCTCTCTGGTCTCGTTGCCTTTTCCTGCACCCCTGCCAGCCTGCTTATCCCGAACTGCCCCCCCTGCCAGCTGGCTCAACCCCAATTGACCCTCCCTGTCAGCCTGCTCACCCTCAACTGCCCCTCCACCCACCTGCTCATCCCAAACTGCCCTCCCATTCAGCTTGATTGCCCCCAACTGCCTCTGCCTTGGCCCCGTCACCATGGCTTTGTCTGGAAGGATATCCAGAAGGTCTCCTGGTCTAATTAGCATATTACCCTTTTATTAGGATAGATTATTCTACTGCTGGGTGAAAAATAACCCTTTTTATAAAATATTTAAATGTGATCATCAAAAACCTATTCCTTGTTCCTTTTGTATTTTAGGGATGTAAGCTTTTTCTGTTCATTGTGCTATGTATATTTCAAGCCATGTGCTTACTATGGTACCTAGCATTTGGAAAAAAATCAAGATGTATGGTTAATAAAATATTAATCCTGTCATCATTTATAACTATATTGTTTTTCAACTTCAAGTGTTTTACCCTTTTCAGTATTTTGCAATATACCTACCATCCATTACATATTGAATAAATATAGTGGCAATGTTGGTATAATTAGATCATCCTAATGACCCCCAAGAAAAAGAAATATAGTGCAGATATGTAAGCCATTTGAGAATGTATTCTATCAATAATAACCATTCCAGAAGGCAATATTATTAACTGTAAAGGGCAATATTAAATCTATAAAATGTCATAATTACTTTCTCAAGTTCTTTGTCAAACACTGAAATCCCCAACAGCTTAAAAGACCTTACAACAACCACATATATAACCATTAAAGTGCAGCACTGATTAAAACGACAACGAAAACAATTACACCTTTAGCATCTGAAGGTAATATGAAGGGAGTAAGGTGGTTTTCTAAAATGCCACAGCCTCAAAATAGTTATGACCCATTGAAGCCCAATTAACTCTTCATGACATTAGTGTCCCATGTAATTATATTCCTTTACTCTCCCTTAGTTTACCTTTGGTTCCTAGGGTTTAGTTGTTAAAATAACTCAAAGATGGACACTTTGTGCCTATTAACCCCAGAGTGCATTTCTATAGCACAGGTAATTCCCAGGCTGTTTAACCTTTTAACCTTTGCATTACCCCAAGCAAAAAAAAAAAAAAAAAAAACAGGAAAAAGAAAACATTAGTTTGCCCTGTCAATAAGTAACAGTAAGTGCTTCAGAACATGACACACCTTGTTCTCTTTCTGGATTGATAATAGGAAATATGTCACATTTGTGTAAATGAATGAGAGAGATTTGCATTTCCACTTTGTTTCCTACTTTCCTTCCTTTCCTTCCTGTCCTCCTACCCTTCTTCCCATCAGTATTTCTAGTTTTGCCATATTTTGTAATATAATTTTCTTAGATGTATTCTTTATAATCTCTTAAATTGAAGGACACGAAAGTCTTTGGCCAACTAGAGGCCTGTTGCATGAAATTCGTGCACGGGGTGTGGGGTGTCGCTGAGCCCTACCTGCACCCTCTTACATTCAGGGATTCCTTGGGTAGGTCCCTAAAGCCTGGCCAGAGATCAGGGCTTTCTTTCCACCAGCTGCTAGCAGCTGGTCCTCTTCCTGCTGCTGCCACTGCTTGCCATCTGTTCGGGGCTGTTCCCCTGTCTCCTGCCACCAGTTGCCTCCCTCTGAGTGTGACATGTGTGGGGTGTGATCACTTGGCTGGCCTGGGCCTCCCTCTGGGGGGTGATCAATCGCAGGGCTCTGCTCTTGATTGCCCCTATAGGGAGGCCCCGCCCGCCCACCCAGAGCTCCCTGATTGATTGCTGCACAGAGTGATGCCCCACCCACCCACCACAGCACTGCTGTCTGGGTAGCCTGCACCTCCCTCTTCAGGGCAATCAATCATAGAGCTCCCCCTGATCGATTGCTCCACAGAGAGTGGTCTGGGTCTGGCGGGGGTCCCCCCAGCCAATCATATCACACCCACTAAGGCTGGCCTGGCGCCAATGTATGTCATAGTGTGGTCATCCAGATGGTTGTTCTGCTGTTTGGTTGTTCGGCCAATTTGCATATTTTGCTTTTATTATTATAGATATCAACCTTAAATAACTTTAAATAATTTGGAGACATCTTAAGAACATAAGTAATCTTGCCAGAAAAAGAATAAAGCACTGATAGATTAAGTTAAATTTAAATACTCAGCAATCCTTAGATCCTTGGAGGGAAAGCCTACTTAATGATAAGATAGACATTTGAGAAAGAAATAGGCAAAGGAAAGAAATAATAATATGATACACTATTGGGGGTTATGGGTTACACTGCTTCCTTCATTTGTTTTATTAATCAAAATGATTGAATTTTTCTCATTCTCTCTGCTAACTTCCATTGTTACATATGTTAAGAAAAGAAAAACCTCTTTACTTCTGTCCCTATTTTTCCTCCAAATATAAGACAGCAAAATGAAAATTGTAAAACTTTACTATTAAAGGAAGATTTTTTTTCAAAAGCCCTAACTTCACCTGCAAATATTTGTATCAGTTTATTTGATATGGTCTTTGAAAACCATGAGTGCCTATTTTGTATATATTTTTTCTAATTGACTCCATTTTTATAACTTTGATGAAATCTCTGATCAGTTTTATTTTTGTAATAATTTATTTTAATTTTTAAATCTTTATTGTTGAAAATATTACATATGTCCCTTTTTCCTCCCACTGACTTCTCCTAGCCCCACCCAGCCCCATCCCAGGTCTTTACTATTCAGTTGTGTCCATGGGCTATCCATATATGCATACAAGTTCATTGGTTGATCTCTTCCCACCCACTTTTCCTTGGCTTCCCTCTGAGGTTTCACAGCCTGTTAGATGCTTCTGTGTGTCTGGGTCTATATTTCCATCAGGTTATATTATTCATAAGATTATACATATGAATAAAATCATGTGATACTTATCTTTCTCTGAATGGCTTATTTCACTTAGCTTAATGCTCTCCAGGTCCTTCCATACTGTTGCAAATGGTAAGAATTCTTTCTATTGCTGTAATATTTTAAACAGTTGAAAGACTGAATAGAAATTAATTGACTTTTTGTTTAAAATTATTTTTCTAAAATGTGTATTATCACTTGAGTCACATAATGTAGAAAAAAGTACTCAATATTTCTCTTTAGGATTTTGAATATACTGCCCCAGAAGCCAAACAAATGTTGCATAACTTATAAAGCATCTCCCCTCTTGATAGAAGAAATTTCAGGAAGGAACAGAATGGAAAGAAATAGCTCCCATACCTCTCAGTACTTCCCCAGCAGTATATGAACTACTTATCAAGGATTTGGTTGAAATTTATAAAATGAATAATTCTGTTGTCATGGCAGGCGAGGGTTAGAGTGAAAATGATCCTATAACTTAGACTTTACCATAAGATTATACTCTTATAAACTGTGTAACTGTCTGATTTTTAACATTTTGCTTATACTTTAAAAAAGAAATGATTTTATTTTAGTTATATACTAGAGGCCCAGTGTATGAAATTCATGCATGGGTAGAGTCCCTAAGTGGCTGCCAGCTCTCAGCCAGGGCCTTCTTTCATTCTGTGCCACTCCCTGGTGGTTAGCACACATCATGGCTAGTGATCGACAGATTGCTAAGAGAAATTATGAATTTGAATATTGCATTTGGTGGGAAAGTTCTCTTCGGATGGGACTTTCTACAATGAATTCCAGCAGGGACACTTTGCATATTAGGCTTTTATATTTATACTAGTGGCTCCGTGCACGAAATTCGTGCACATTAAAAGAGAATTAATTAGAAGAAATATTTTACTATTGCTATTTGCCCTTTATCTATAATAGAAGTGTCAGGAATGAAAGGAAATTAGTAAAACATATATGAAAATAATATATATATTTATTAATAAATAAACAACAAAATTATATAACAACAAAGACATTATATGAAAACAAGAGTGATTCAAACAATGACTGATAAAGAAATAAAACATATTCTAATATCTCTCTGTATACCATATTAAGAGCGAAAACACTTGAGTGCTTGACTGATTTCCTTTGTGATGAAGTATTTACAACTTTAACTGTAATGTCACATGCTCTTCGAACTCAAGAGAAATCATCCTATAATGGACCATGTCCAAAAATGGCTTCAGGTAGGAATGTTCCTACTCTGTCTAGAGTTTGTCCTTATGATTTATTAATAATCATCACAAATGCTGGCATCACAGAAAACTGTCATCGAATTAATTTAAATGGGAGGCCAGTGTCAGATGGGGACAAATCAATTCTTGGAATCAGAACAACCTCTCCTTCTGCAGATCCTATTAATACTTGAGCTTCAATAATGTTAGGTCATAATCTTTTGATAATAAATCTAGTACCATTACAAAGACCCCCTTTACTATTAAGATTTCTCAATAGTATTATGATTGCACCCACTTTCAATTTTAACTTATGACAAAGCATTCCCAAAGGAGTAATACTATTAAAAATTTTGATGGGAAATTTTTTCTTTTCAGCAACATCTTTTGAGTCAATGGAATCATTACTCAAAAAGGTGTGAAAATCTCCATCAAGTATATCCAAAATTTCTTCATTTGATTTTTGAACGTGCTCATTTTATTGGACAAAGAATCACACATTCAGAGATATTTTTAATATTATCTATAGATAAACTATTTCCAAAGGTAGCTTCAATAATAGATCCATTACAAATAATTTCACAGTTTGATTTTAATAATATCCATTCCTAAATAAAAACTGCTATCAAGTTTGCCATCTCCAAGTTTTATTAACCACTATAAGCAGAATCCTCTGATCTCATATTTATTTTAAGAGACAACTTTCTGAAACACTCCCAAACATTACAGTACTTTAAACTCATTTGTTCTTTGGCTGATCATATAGCATGTGGTACAATACTGAGACATTGTAGAAAGTCCCATCCGAGGAGAACTTTCCCACCAAATGCAACATTCAAATTCATAATTTCTCTTAGCAATCTGTCGATGGCATTTATACCATGACTGGATGCCATGGTGCATTCATCAATAATGAGAAGTTTGGCCTTTTTAATGGTTTTAGTAATTTTACTCTTTATATCTAATCTAGAAATTGCAATTTAATTTAATGGAATTGGTAATTTACATTGGGAATAAAAGGTTCTTCCACTGAGAAGTAAATTTGCAGCAATTTCTGTAGATGCTGTGGGTAAAACAGTACCATCATGATCTCTAATATAATGTATTAAAACTTTATTACAGGTATTTTTTCCACCACCACCTGGACCATCCAAGATGAAGCATTTGGGGTGTAGAGTTTGATACTTGATATCTGAAGTTATAGTCTGAAAGGCAGTTTCACCTCAGCAATGGGTGGGGATACACACAGGCAGTGCCATGTCCCAGGTCAGGGACACAAGCAGGCAGCTTCACTTCAGCAAGCAGAGTGCCCTTTATATATATATATTGGTTTCCTAGGGCTGTAGTAACAAAGTACTATAACAAATGGGGTGGTTTAAAGCCACAGAAATGTGTTGTCTCAGAGTTCCAGAGGGTAGAATTCCAAAATCCAGGCATTGTCAGCATTGAGCTGAATTCTGAAAGCTGTAGGAGAATCCTTTCTTGTTGCCTCCTAGGTTTGCTGCTTTGCCAGCGCTCCTTGGCTTGAACCTATTGCATAACTCCAATCTCTGCTTCTGCCTCCAAATTTCATTGTCTCTGGATCTGTGTGTCTTGTCTCTTTTTATAAGATAAGGACTGTGTCATCATGCATTAAGGGTCCATCTTACTCCAGTGTAATCTCATTTTAACTAATTGCATATGCAATGACCTTATTTCCAAATAAGGTCACATTTTGAGTTATTGGGAATTAGAGTTTCAATTTATCTTTTAGAAAAAAACAATTCAGCCCATAACAAGATATAAAAGTGATATAGGCTTATTTAACATACTTCAAACAATATTCAAAAGTTTGAAAAAAAAAAAGAAGATAATCACCCTCACCCTTCTCCCAAGCCCTGGAAATAATTCGTTAAAAGTCTAATGTGTATTTCCCCAAAGTTTTCCTATATATAAACACATATATGAACCAAGTAGATGAACTTTTTTAAAAAACATATTTTTATTGATTTTTACAGAGAGGAAGGGATAGGGATAGAGAGTTAAAAATATCGATGAGAGAGAGACATTGATCAGCTGCCTCTTGAAAGCCCCCTACTGGGGATGTGCCCGAAACCAAGGTACATGCCCTTGACTGGAATCGAACCTGGGACCTTTCAGTCTGCAGGCTGACGCTCTATCCATTGAGCCAAACCAGTTTCGGCCACTTTTTGTTTTTTACAAAAGGTAATTTAGGCTCTGCATACTTTTCTCCAAGTTGCTTTTCCACAGGCAGTTTTCCACATTAGTACAGTAGAAAATAATAATGATTGATATTCACTAGGAGTCCAATATATAAAATGATTCTTTTAACTGCTTTCTATTAATTCTTTTATTTAATACTAGAAGCCCAGTACATCAAATTCATGCACAGTGGGTGTGTGTCCCTCAGCCCAGCCTGCACCCTCTCCAATATGGGACCCTCGGACAGATGTCCAACTGCCCATCTAGGATCAGGCCTAAATGGGCAATAGGACATCCCTCTTACAATCCAGGACTGCTGGCTCTCAAATGCTTGCCCACCTGTCTTCTTGATTGCCCCTATATGCTTCTGCCTGCCAGCATGTTCATCCCTAACCACTCCCCTGCTAGCCTGATTGATGCCTAACTACTCCCATGCCAGCCTGTTTGTACTTAACTGCACTTACCTGCAGGCCTGATCCCCCCCAACTTCTCTTCCTTGCAGGCCTGAGTCTCTCCTAACTTCACCCCTGCAGGTTTGATTGCCCCCAACTGCCCTCCCTTGCAGGCCTGATCCCTCCCAAATGCCCTCCCCTACTGGCCATTTGTTGTGGCCATCTTGTGTGTTGGAATGATAGTCAATTTGCATATTATTCTTTTATTAGATAGGATTAGATAGATTAGAGGCCTGGTGCATGGGTGGGGGCTGGCTAGTTTATACTGAAGGGTGTCCTGAATCAGGGTGGGGGTTCCCTTAGGGCATGGAACAGCCTGGGGAAGGGGCCTGTGATGGTTTTCAGGCTGGCCATGCCCCTGGCGACCCAAGTGGAGGCCCTGGGAGGCCCTGGTATCTGAGATTTATTTATCTTCTATAATTGAATCTTTGTAACCTTCATCGGAGCCAAGCCTCCTGCTCACTCCATGGGCACAGCCATTTTTGTTAGGATTTATTTATCTTCTATAATTGAAACTTTGTATCCTTAAGTGGAGGCCAAGCCAGGCCAGGGCAGGTAGAAAGCTTGGCTTCCTCCATTGCCTGGGAAACCTCAGCTTCCTGCTTTCTCAGTGGCCACAGTCATCCTGATTGGGTTAATTTGCATACTTGCTCCTGATTGGCTGGTGGGCATGGCTTGTGGGTGTAGCATAGGTATGGTCAATTTGCATATTACTCTTTTATTTGATAGGATTGGCAGCAGTCTTTGATGTAGGTCTGATGACTATCCCTATTTTACAGATTAGAAAGCCAATGCATAGTGAGGTAAAGTAACTTGCCCAGGTCCATACAAATAGTGTCAAAGCAGGCATTCCATCCCCTAAGCTGATGCTAAATCCTATGTTTTTAACCCCTTAGTCACATGGCATTTCATGTTATAGTTGTCTCTCATTTGAAGGGACTTAAAATAGAAATGGACAAATCTGTCACTTTGTGATGTTACTCAGAGGTTTGCCTTTTATACTCCAGCTAAAATGAATGCAACTCTCCAGTGTTAGATTATTTGATTTTAAGTATCTCTTGGTGACATTATTGTAATAGTGAAATATGGTACAATCTTTTAACTGTTCAAAAATGTACCTTTATGAGGATCATAATTTTGTATCGCTTAGTATGTCCGTTGGTAATTATTTCTAATGACTAAAAAGATAATGTGAATAATTTCTCAAAACTTTTTTATAGTCACCATATTTTAACTGAACACATAACATTAAATTTTAGATGCAATCTATGTACTTAATATTTGTAGTTTCATTTTTCACTTATTTTCACATATTTTATTGTTGACAATATTACAGATGTCCTCCATTTTCTCTCCTTTTTATCCCCTCCACCCAGCCCACACCCCACCCCAGGCCTTCATCCCATTATTGTTTATGACACCGGGCTATGTATATATTGAGAAATGTTCTTTGGTAGTTTCAGTTATTTTTAAATATTATTTCACATTTAATGAGCACTTTCTTTGGAATCACACCATTCCAGATATTGAAAAAAAATTACAATTCTGCTCTCAAAATACTGGAAGAAGAGAGAGCTGTATGAACAAGTAATTGACAAGTAATTTTAGAGGTTCAGTGGGCCTAAAAATGGAAATAATCAACTTTGGGGTGGGTTGATCAGAAAAAATAATTTGTTTTTTTAATAATGTAAGTCTTGATCATTGAGAGAAGTCTTCAAAATTCGCACCGATGTTCTCAGGTAGATAAGGGTGGAGGCAACAGGTTAGAGGCTGTGACAGGCAGCTTGTGAAATGGGTGCAATAAACCTTCCTCCTGGTATTTATATCTTTGTGTAATCGCCTTTCCTTCAGTGTGGGCTGAATCTAGAAACAGCTTCTATCCAAAAGAACATGGACAAGCTGATAGGATATCATTTCTGTGATTAGGTTAAATAAGATTGGGACTCTCACTTGTTGGCTTCAAAAAAGCAGCTGCTATGTCTGTGAGGTAGCTGCCTAGGAGGCAAGAAACCAAAGAAAGTCTCCAGGTAACAACCGCTTAGAACTTGAGCCTTAAGGACTTAAATTCCGCTACCACTACTGAATGAGCTTGGAAGTAAATCCTTCCCCAGTAGAGTCTTCAGATAAGACCCCTAGTCTTTTTCTTAAAATACATTTTTATTGATTTCAGAAAGAAAGGGAGCCAGAGAGAGCAATAGAAACCTCAATGATGAGAGATAATCATTGATTAGCAGTCTCCTGCATACTTCACACTGGCGATCAAGTCCACAACCCGGACAAGTGCCCTGACTGGGAACTGTGCCATGACCTCCTGGTTCATAGGTCAATGCTCAACCACTGAGCAATGCCAGCTGGGAAATACCCATAGTCTTTTTCTTTAAATATATTTTATTGATTTTTTACAAAGAGGAAGGGAGAGAGATAGAAAGTCAGAAACATCGATAAGAGAGAGACATCGATCAGCCGCCTCCTGCATGCCCCATAGTGGAGATGTGCCCGCAAGCAAGGTACATGCCCCCAACAGGAATCGAACCTGGGACCTTTCAGTCCGCAAGCCGACACTCTATCCACTGAGCCAAACCAGTCTCAGCTACCCATAGTCTTTACAAACACCTGCATTGAAGCTTTTGAGACCCTGAAGCAGAGGACCCAAGCTAGGCCAAACTTGAATTCCTAACTGAGAAAAATAAGATCATAATTTTATATTTTTAAGCCACAAAGTCTGTGGTACTTTGTTATATAGCAATAGATAACGAATACAGTGTGTTTTATAAGCAGAGGCAACAGAATAAACAGAAGCACAGGTGTGAAACTTCATGCTATGCCTTGGTACTATAATATAGTTGATGGAGTACAAAGATGTCCAAACTAAAGACTGAGCCTGGAAATGTAGATAGAGATCTGAGCATGAAGGCCACTTATGCAGTACTAATGAACTTGGGTCTTTGGCTCTGTGGTATTCTTGAAGGTTGGAAATAAGGTAATCAGTGCAGTGTTTTAGAAAACATACTCTGAAAGTCAATGCAGTGATGTGCAAGAATGCAGACAGGAGGCCTATGGGATAGTGATGGTGGACAGCTGATGGAAACATCAGCCTGGGCAGTAGGGAAGACCCAGAACAGGGTGAGCAGTATTTTAAGAAGTTGACTTACCAGGCAAGTTTCAATGGATTGGCATGTGAGTGAACACAAAATGGTTTAGGATGATTCCTGAAAATTTTGCCATACAACTGCCTAAATTTTGGGACCACATACTGGAAAAAGCCAGTTTGGAAGGGAGAACCTAAGACTGGTTTATGGAAGTTGAATTTGAGTTATCAGTCTATGGTCTGCTGATGTATGGGCCTAGAGGTCAAAAAGAGCTCTTGCCTAGAGAATATACAAGAAGTAGTAACACACATGAAGGCATAAAATTTTCCAGTGCAGCAAGTACAATGAAGAGAGAAGAGATGCAAGACAAATCTCAGGAATCATCAACATTTACCAGAGGACCAAGAGATCAGACAACAAAACTGAGAAGTACTAGATAAGTTCAAGAACCATGAGATTGTGAGACTCAAGTAGAAGAATATTTCAAGAGGACAGTGGCCAACAATGTTAAATGCTTTTGAGAAGCCATAAGTGATGTGAACTGCATAGCATCCATTGACCTCAACGAGTTCAGTGAGAGATTAGCTAAATTCTTATACACTTTCTTAAATATACACAATTATTGAAGCATTATCAGAAATTCCAATGTCTTAGGACTGTGACAAGAGTGATCATTTAACATGATTATTTCCTCTCTGGTGATAGATATTTTTAAGTATTGGTTCTGGTACCAATCATTGGGCCTGAAATAAATAACACCATTTCATGCTGGGAAATGGCCTTATTTTTCTGATAGCTTGACAAGTTTTTAATCAGCAGGCACCATACAGGGTTGGAAATAATGATTTGATTTACATGTAGTCTATAAGTGACATTAGATAACAAACAGTTCTCAGTGAAAGAGAAACATGGTAAGCCTTTCCATAGCTAAATATTATAGCTTGTCACCAAAAGGCTGTCCGGTGTTGAAATAACACTATGAAGTTGATTTTAGTAAATTACACCCAAACATATTATTTGAATATAAAGGCAAGTCATTGAGATGGATTAAGATAATTAAACGCTGGGGCGGGTGCATGCCTACATCAGTTTCCCATGTCTCTGTAGGACATGCCAACTATTTTCAAATGACAGAAAATCAAGTATTTGTTTATTAGAGTGATGACAAATAAACAATGAAATGAATGCCTCTGAGAAACACTTTATTAAATGAGGAATTAATAGTATCAAGAATTAGTCTATGTTTTGGAGGCCCAATTAAAATAACTGTAATGATTCCTACAATTTTACTTACTAGTTAGTTTTAATTGTTCAGAATGTTTTAGGCAAATTAAGTAAATTTATCTAGAATGACCTGATTTTTCACTTAGCTGACCCTGCTGAACTATATCACCAGGCACATATTTTAATTTTGCTGAGTGAATGGTAACTTATTTAATGCTTATCTCCACTGTAGACTGAATACTTTATTTTGGAGAGGGGTCATGTTGAATGTATTTATATTCAGAGTTTATGATCACACAGTAGATTTTTAGTTAATATGTGATAAAGTGTTATACATACAATCTAGTTTTAGATTCTCCATTGTCCTGATATAATCCATATATTCATGTTCTATTTCTTTAACACACACACACACACACACACACACACACACACGAGTTTTAGAATGAAGTAAGGATTTGATCTTGTACACAGCAACAAGCAAAGACTAAAGTTGAGTATTTTGATTACTTTACTCCACAATGTTTCAACAAACAATCGTTTCAATCATATTTTGAGAACTGAAACTAAGCATACCTGTGATGCTTAGTGACATATCTGGATAGCTTTTCTCAACCTATATTCCACTAACTCACATGAGATGAATGGCATGCTATAGCCATAATTAGATAAGCTAGCTTGTGACTCTAATTCTATCCCTCTTCTTCTTAAAAAAAAAAAAAAGACATCAGACTGCAAATGTCTTGGGATGATTTAATTATAATTAACATAAATAAACTTCAATTATTTTAGCAAGTTATAAATTTCATTTCATTATAGATAAAGAAGTACTAATACCTAATGAAAGACAACTGACCTAGTGAAAACAGGTCAAGTCTTTTAACAGTTCAAAAAAGGTATCCTCTATGAGGCTTATCTTTTTTTCCCTCTTAGTGTGACCATGGAAAAATATTTCTAATGACTAAAACTAATGCAAATAATTTCTCAAAATTACACTATAGCCATCCATATTTTAATTTAACATGTAACATTCAAATATATTTTGAGATACAACCTACTGTTTTTACTACTTATTCTCAATTATTTGTTTTTTAAACATTTGGATGCAAAGGCATGGTCTTGTTTCTGAAAAAAAAAGTGGAGAACAGTACAGCACAGTGGGTACGAATGCAAATTACTTCATCTCAATACATTGACTGTCTGTTCCTCATGGGATATTGTTATGCCATGCAGCTTTTCTTAAAATTGAAATACAGAAACAAGGTTTTTTGTTTTTAAATCTTGGATAGAACATAGATACAAATTTTCTAAGAACAGAAAGATAATTTTGACAGGATAAAGACACATAAGTGAGATTTTATACACTTTCCATAAAGAAAGGGATGCATCAAGCATGATGAAGGGATGGAAAATGGAGGAGTTGCCCTGTTGGTATGGCTCAGTGGTTGAGCATGGACCCATGAACCAAGAGGTCACTGGTTCGATTCCTGGTCAGAGCACATGCCCAGATTGTGGGCTTGATCTCCAGTAGGGAGTGTGCAGAAGGCAGCCAATCAATGATCCTCTCTCATCATTCATGTTTCTATCCTTTTCTTCCTCTCTGAGATCAATAAAAATATATTTAAACAACAACAACAAAAGGATATGGAGGAGCCACCAGGAAAGAATACAGTGAATGCTTCCTCTAAAAGATTCTGAATGTGTTCAGGAAAAGATGTAATTCTCTACTTACTGACCAAAGCCACCAGTGAAACACAGAAACTACAAAGTCGCATACTACAGACCAGGGTTGGCAAACCGCAGCTCGAGAGCCGCATGCGGCTCTTTGACCCCTTGAGTGTGGCTCTTCCACAAAATACCATGGCCTGGGCAAATCTATTTTGAAGAAGTGGCATTAGAAGTTTAAGTTAAAAAAATTTGGCTCTCAAAAGAAATTTCAATGGTTGTACTATTGATATTTGGCTCTGTTGACTAAGGAGTTTGCCGACCAATGCTATAGACAAAGGAAACCAAAGACTCTAAAGTCAAAGAAAGGGGTCATTCTACTGGATATCAGGGAATAAGGAAGAGGAGAGAAGCCCAGTGGCTTTGGAGATGGGAAGATATACTACCATATGAATTGGAAAGGAATTAGATTAGGTGCTACAAATAATGAGATTTTAAGAGACTGGGTCTCAGCCACCACATGCAATTTTCCAACTTAATATTAGCTATTGGTGTTTTCTGTTCTCCAAAAACACTTTCTCAACATTGTATTGGATGCTTTTAACAAAGAAGATCTGACTATCTGGGAGCTACATTAAATTTTATGCTAAGTGTTCCATTCCAAGTGAGATTTTGATGTTGTCGTTGTTGGTGGTTGTGGTGTGTGTTTTTTGTTTGTTTGTTTTCTTTTATCTGAGGAATTTCCAGCACAAAAGATTATATCCAGTATGTGTGATTTGGATGCTTCAATAACATCATTTTAATTTTTAAAAATACTGAAATGTTAAACATAAGAATTACTTAATACCTCATTTTAAAGTTAAGTTTACATAAATTATATGAAGGATATACATGTAGATCATTATTCAAACAGCTTAAGAATGTTTGGAGTAAAATGTTTTCTTCTGTCTATTGTATTATGTGGCTGATTGCTTCAAGTTAAAGCTGTACTTTTCACTGACAGCTTGCAGGTACACTGATGTGGCTAGAAAGTCAGTATAATCTTCAGAGTGAGCATAACAGTCTCCCCAATGGGATCCTATAGAATAAGGCCCAAATCCTATTGCACAGCTTGAAAGGTCACTCTCAGTCAGGGCTCCTTCTGCCTTTATAATTTCATTCTCTCTGCTGTCTACCCCCATGCCCTCCAATCTAGCAACTCAGACTTTGGACAATTTCCCACCTGTGTTTCATATCTTTCATTTATTCCAGATTTTGCTCATTGTATTTCCTTTGATTAAAAAGTTTTCTTGCCCTAGCTGGATTGGCTCAGTGGATAGAGCATCAGTCTGTGGACTGAAGGGTCCAGGTTAGATTCCAGTAAAAGGCACATGCCCAAGTTGCAGGCTTGATCCCCAGTAGGGGGCATGCAGGAGACAGCCAGTCAATAATTCTTTCTCATCATTGATGTTTTGGACTCTCTCTCCCTCTCTTTTCTTCTCTAAAGTCAATACACACACACACACACACACACACACACACACACACACACACACACACACACCCACACACATGTTTTCTCTCTATAATCCATAAAGTCATCATTATAGTTTGGCTTTTAACTCAAGTATGGATTTGTCTCTGTACCTTTCCCAGATTACTCCAGAGGGAGGAGAAAGGCACTGTGGTCTGAGACCAAAAGCAATGGCTTTAGAACCTTACTTCCTGAGTTCAAATCCAAGTCTCATTGTCTAGTACCTCTATGGTCTTGGATAAGATGCATTATCACTTAGAGTCTAAAAATATGGAGGTAACACTTACTTCTATTAGTGCATGTAAAGTACTTAAAAGAAAATATGACCCATGGTAATGACTCAGCTAATATTAACTGTTATATTTATTACTTCCCAAAGAAAATGAATGGTGTCATCAACTGTGTTCCAATGTACTAATTGCATAGTTCCATCACTGCACATTTTAATGGATTATAGTTAGATGTGTTCATGTCTGACCCTTTTGGTAGATTTAAACTCTAATGTGTGTTCCCAAAGAATGTGGGATGCCTGAAATATATTTGCTGATTAAATGTACTTATTGAATTATCTATCTAAGATGCTAGTTTCCATGGATATATTTTAAAAAAATAAAAGAAAAAAGATATCTGCATGAAGGTTGGAAGCATGCTGCTAGTCAACATAGACTTTGGAACATTCTTGATATTATAAGTAGTGAAACTAATGACCTGTAGCACTCCACATTCTATTATAGTTGTTGATTCTGGCTTTAGAAGTATCCCAAGAATGCTTGACAATAATGGAATCTGAGAGATAGCAGAGAAAAGAATGGTCAGTCTTTAGTAATCCTATCTTGACATGTTAAATCGTGAAATGTGACATTAAAATATTCATGGAGTCACTTAAGATGGAGGAAAAACAAACTCTGTAGCACTAACATCTGAAGTGGCCCAGTTTTTGTTGTAAATTGTCACATTTGCCAGTGAAGTCAAATAGGGAATGAATACTTTCCAATAAGACAACTGGATAGTTATCTTTTCACTATCTTCTACATTATGGAAATACTTTGAGAATTAATTTAATTTACTATTTTTCTTAAAGCCACTATTAAAATCAGTAGCAATTAAGAAATTATTATAAAAACCAAAGTGTTCTTATATTTTTGATGTACTCATTTCCAATTCCTAAAAGATACCCTAACCATGGGGAAAGATCTCTTACCAAAAATCTTTTTGCACAAGATCTGTGTTGAAATGAGGTCATTTCAGAGTGACTACATTGTTGCTTTGTGGAATCCTCCTACTGAGTTGGCACACCACCTAAGGGAGATAACTGATAGACAACTCACAGTGTTCAATAAGAACCCCGTAGGTAAGTATGTAAGTGTGCATTAGTTATGCCTTCATGGATAAGCCAATGGAATAATGTTACTTCACCTTTCAATGGCATAGGATTTGGAAATGACTGTTAATTGCTCTGAAACATCATTGCTATTGGAAACCTTTGCATTCACCATAACAATATTTTATAATAACTGTTCCTTATCTAATTATTATATCTGCTCCGTGTTTAATTAGGCTATCTTCCTCCAAAAATTCACAGTGGAGTAACAGCAAAACGCTCATGGCTATCCAAGTCGCCCTGTGGCCAGAGCATCAGCTGTTTGTGTCCCCTCACTCCTTTTCAACTCTGGAATAGACACATAATTAAGGTCACATTATGTGCTTGAATTCCCTTAATACACTTCAGCATTTTGGCATGGAGTCTAATCATTTGGCTATTTCAGCAACTATTTATTGAGGACCTACTATGTTCCTCAAAATGCTATGGTATTTTATATATATATGGTATTTTGTAAAACCAACCTAATGACTTATTGTTTATTTTAAAAAGTAGATTTCCTGTTTAATAATTAATACTTCACCTGCACTCTCTGCTATTAAATATTTTACCAAGAGGCATTCAATACATTATCAAATATCATATGAAACCTCACAGAAGTTAAGAATATTTTTGGGTAATGCTTTAGTTTCTTTTTCTTACAAATTTTGGATTATTTTACAGAAATTTGTTCTATCCATGCACACAGAGAAAATTTTTTTGCAAAGCAATGATGGCTCGAGACAGAAAATTATTCATTAAATTATGCTTCCTGTCAAAATTTTAAGTTCCTTTCTTATAATAAAATTATTTTTCTAAATTACGTAGTTTGCTGATGTATTAATCTTTTGACATTCTCTCTGCATTGAGCAAAAATTGCTTTTAAATATATTATTATAACTTCTTACAAAGTTATTAGGATTTGAAAGATAGCATTTGAACAGTGTGTTATTTGAAAATTTGCATACAGCTAATTAGTTTCACAGGTGTCAAAATATGCTGCCCTTATTTTTTTTTAACCTGGGAACTAGTATTTTTAAAAAGAGGAAAACTAAATCAAGAAGCATAAATTTGTTTTTGACATTGTGGTAACCCTATATAATAAAAGACAAATATGCAAATTGACCAAAAGACCAAATGACTGGTCACTATGACATTCACTTACCACCAGGGGGCGGACGCTTAATGCAGGAGCTTCCCCCTCGTGGTCAGTGCACTCCCACAGGGGGAGCACTGATCAGCCAGAAGCCCCGAGCCAGGCTCACAGCAGCAGTGGCGGGAGCCTCTTCCAGTTCCATGGCCGTGCTAAGGATGTCTGACTGCAGGCCTAGGCCCACTCCCCAACCTAAGCTCTCAGGAGGGCTCCTGGACTTCAAGAGGGTGCAGGCCAGGCTGAGGGATACCCCTGAGTTCATAAATTTCATGCACTGGGCCTCTAGTTTGATATAAAATAATAGAGCAGAAATTTTGATGTCCAAAAATAATGTCTGTCCTAATAGTGGCAGTTTATTAAAAGGAAGAAATGATGTAGGATATGGTAGTTCTATTCCCTGAGCACTCAAGTGACTTGATGGTGACCAAAACCCACAGTAGCATGGCGCAGAGCAGACGTTTGCTTTATACACACATTTTAAATGGGGGTGAATATTCCTTATCAGGAGTCAGCAGATAGTCCTATAGCAGAGAAGAACTGATGAACAAAGCTATTTAAAAAGCAGAGGAGACAAGAAGGGTCCTTGTAGAAGCAGTTGTCCAATTAATAAGCTTCCTTTCAGCTGTCACATATGGAATCTCCTTTATGACAAAGATTTTCAGAGAACAAACTAACTCAGAAGATGATGCTTGAAGGAATTAATTTATTCTTAGCATTGAGCATTTCTGTTGTTTAGTGATAGCCCTGTATCTATCATGCAGAGTTTCGTTCAGCCAAGGGTGCATATGCAAATATCTATACTGTTATGGAAATGGATTCAAGACCATTTTCTCTTTAGTCTCCTTATGAATTGGGGACTCAGGATGGTCTCATGGTTAAGTTAAAAAAATCAAATGACAACTTATGGTGATATTAATATGATTTCTGGCTTCCTCTTCCTATAGAGTTTTCCCTAACAATGTCTAGTTTATATTTTTATAGGCACCTTGATTTCCACTTCATAATTCCCAGTTACATTTTACCTTTTATTCTGTGGCATTTGTGGCAACTGCGATCCTCATTTTCAATTTATTTCTGCCATAACTTACTTCATTCAAGGAATACTATCAAATTTCAGAATTTAAGAAAAATGAGTCATTTTTAATCACCATGCACCAGAAATAAGATGCTGAAGTAAAGCATTTTTATGTATTATATAAATGTAATGACATGATTAAATTTTGCTGAGTTTAAGGAATCTGCATTGGCTAATTCAATCTATCTGACCAGAAATGGTGAAAAACTAACAGCAAACAAAAACATGCCTTTCCTAGTTCTTATCTCCACATATCTCATAGTGCTAATTACCTGGAAAATATAAATATGAATCAAGGAATATTTTCTTAATTCTGTAGTTAAAACAAAGAATATAATTAAGGTGCTTGCTTTTAATGTGGAATAGAGTGTAAAAACAATTGTAAATAATGTCAGAGGCTTAGAACTATGAGAGGGTAATGGCACAGATTTGTATTCTAAGGCACTAGATTCACAACTGACCTTGGTAGGTTTTCTTATTTCCTGAAATGGGCAGGAGTTATTTAAAAGATTCTCAGACTTTTTCTTTTTTTGGCATCAGACTTAACATTGTCACAAGGGAAAAAAAGAAACAATAGCAATCACACAAAACATCACCTTGCATTTGTGCTAGAAAACACACAAGGAGTGCTCTTGCTTCCTCAAGCTAATACCCATACATTTTTTCTAATTAGGGAAAGGTTATGCTTCGGTTCAGCTTATTGCAAACAAACTCAATTATTGGAAAAATCAATAATGCTGAACAGAAAAAAAGTACTTAGGAAGCAATGGGGCTGTTTGATGAGAAAATGTATGGAACGTCTCTGCTTGCAAAGTTGTTCATTCATTCATGCATTTGCAGTAATGAGAAAAGCTCTATTGCTTTACAGAAAAAAAAGTAAGCACCGGCACCATCCTTCTCAGTGCACTATTTGTATGTGTGTGCTTGTTGGCAATCTGTTCCAATGGAAAGTGAACACTTACCTAATATAGTGGCATAAAAGTCAAGCCAGGTAAAGAAAGTTAAAAACATAGGGAGAGATAATCTCATCAATGGCTATTTCTAAAGTAAATTACATTGGATGACAGCAGCATTAAATATGCCAATAGTCATGTTTAATTAGAGTACACTGCTATGACCCTACATACATTTCATATGTATGTACATGCTTTGTAATGTTGTTGGGTCATAGAAGAGTACTGCAATAATATATATTTAGTACGAATGTAATATGTATAATTAATACATATTATAATATAAATATTAAATTAATATACATGCTTATTTAAATATAATATGAATACATTGTATAACATTAATATAGAATATGTGAATATTTTATTTTTTAAATATATTTTTATTGAATTTTTACAGAGAGGAAGGGAAAGGGATAGAGAGCCAGAAACATCGATGAGAGAGAAACATTGACCAGCTGCCTCCTGCACAAACCCTACTGGGGATGTGACCACAACCAGGGTACATGCCCTTGATTGGAATCGAACCTGGGATCCTTCATTCCACAGGCTGACACTCTATCCACTGAGCCAAACCTGTTAGGGCTGCAAATATTTTATTATCTTAAATATTTTTATATCACATATGTATTATCTATGTGCCATCCTGTATAATAAAGAGGTAATATGCAAATTGACCATAACTCCAACACACAAGATGGCCGCCCCCATATTGTCAAAGATGGCTGCTAGAAGATGGCCAGCGGGGAGGGCAGTTGTAGGCAATCAGGCCAGTAGAGGAGGGCAGTTATGAGTGATCAGGCCTGCAGGGGAGGGCGATTGGGGGCAACCAGGCCTGCAGGGGAGAGTAGTTGAGAGTGACCAGGCTGGCAAGGGAGGGCAATCTTCTGGACCAAGCCAGGGCTGCCAGGGCTGAGCCCCTTGCATGAATTTAGTGCATTGGGCCTTTAGTTTGTTTATAAAATGATCATTTATAAAGTGTAATTTTTCCACTCTTTCAGGTGAAGGATTAGGATACCAGAGGTTAGTTGATTTGATCAAAGACACATAACTAGGAAAAGGCAGGACTGGAACTGGAGCCTAAATCTGAGTTTCTCTAAGACCTCTAATCTTCCTTCGCGCCACAAACACTTTTCCTGTCAAATCCAGAGAAGAAAGGGAGATTCAGGTTGATTTTATACATTAGAAACTCAGACTAAATATTCATATTTGAAGCATGATGACTGTGTGTTTACTATTACTAATAAAAAACAACAACCCCAAAAATGTTTTTTTTGTTGTTGTTGTTAGGATGATGTCTGGGGGCAATACTGAGTCAATCTATATGTTTCATTGTTTCATGCATGATTTTTTTTTTGCCCCATTGTGCTTTGTTTTGAAGGAATCTGTTGTAACAAACCTAACCATTGTAAGATATGTGTTTTGATATCTAGTGTTTTATGGAGTAATCTGTTGTTCTAGTTTCCTGTGTTTTGTCATCATACACCTTGTTACACACAAGAGTTGGCAAATCAGTTTCAGGAGTGAAAACAATGGCCATAGGCAGGTCTTTCTTCAGCTCCAAATATAACCCAAATTTGACCTTTTCTCCATTTACAACATAGAGTGGCCACCAATCATATTAGTTAGCATATTCTTTGAAATGACTTGAAAATGAATTCAAAACTTACTCAGCTATATCCCTGTTTCATTTTTTCAGTCATTACAAATACAATGGCCTGAGTTTTCATATAATTTTGTTTACGACACATCAGATAGAGCTGTCAGAAGCACTATTTTGTCTTAGTACACCCAGAGTTTTCCTCGCCTCCAATAATGTTTATAGCTCTTGTATAAAACTATGTTTCCTATCAGTTTCTTAATAACACACAAGCACTGGGGGATGAACATACGAAGCTGTTTCATCTATCAGTCTCTCTGGGAAAGACAAAATGATTTCAGAATAATAGAAATGCAGTTTTGTGAGATGGCTGAAATGCAATGATGTTATACAAGATTGCATATGGTAAGCAAAGAGATCAAGGCTTTCTCCTCATACCTATGACTGCAGATAGTCCCTAAGATATGGGAAGCTTCCAGAGTTATGCTCAGCTAAGAATCCCTCACCTACAATATTCACATACCAGACCCTACATCTCTTCTTTACTTTTATAACAACTGGAGGCGGGAAAACTATTGAATTAAACCTACCAGGCATTGTTTAAAATTATGGGCATAGGACCTTGTGTGTACTCAGTGCAAATAACAGATCTAAGAAGACCAATGTTTTGAATGTTTGTTTTTTCTTTCTTTAAACTATTTCTGTATATCCCCACCCCTTCAAAGAGCCATGGAACTATTTGGGATAGAGGGCTGACCTGTCATTATCTATCACCAATAACAGAAAATACGGTGCTGTCGATGTATAAGTCATAAACAAAGAACCAGAATGGAAATGAAAATAGCATGTGGACAGGGAGTGTGGTTTTGCTCCGATCTTGTTAAGGGACAGTGTAGATGCTGGAGTGATGGTTTTGAGCTGTAAGTAAAAACGTTTGAATGGCGGTCTCTTTGGATTTAATTTTAGAAGAAATACATGTTTTGCCCAGTCCAGGTAGCTCAGTTGGTTGGAGCATCATCCCATACACCAAAAGGTTTGATTCTAGGGCAGGGCACATAGCTAGGTTTTGGGTTCGATACTTGGTAATGACACCTATAGGAGGTCACCGATCAATGTTTTTTTTTTTTTCCTTGCATCAATGTTTCTCTCTAAATAAAATCAGTAAAAACGTATCCTCAGATGAGGATTTAAAAAATGAATGTTTTGAGGAGGTAAAGGATATATGCAAAATGTTGATTTAGAGAGATCAACCTTGGAGTAGTTTGGAAGGCAGAGAGGAGCAGAGAGAGTAGAAGAGAGACTGGTTGGTGTTGTCCCAACAAGGTAAAGAGAGTGGTGATGGAAATTGAAAGGCTATTACAAATACAGAATGCGGCATGAAATAAGAGGGGCAAAAGGGTAAAGCAGATGTCAGATCTCCAAAGCACAAAGAACTTAATATTTGACAATGGACTTTTAATGTGTAAAGTGCACTGGGACAGGGTTTATGGTTTAATGCATGATGTGTGCATACTGGCTAAGAATAGTTTGCTATGGAGTTAATACATACAATGGGCTCAGAGCAAGGTGCTCTAACTTTGCCAAATGTCATTTCTTAAGCACGGGATGCAAGGACGGATAGCAACTTATGTAGCTATGACCACAGAGCTATGAGGCAATGTTTTAAAGACAAGCACAGCTCTGTCATTTTAACAATTAAATCTTTGAATAAATACACTCCCTTTATTTATTGCAATGACATTTAAAGTAGCGTGACAGGATGTACCAGCATTTGCATGGTGACTGCTAGTTAAAAGAAAGAGAGTTATGACTTGGGCAGGGAGAATCGATCTGAAAGACTATCAAAGATAAAGGGGGAAATATTCAATGAAAAAAAATACCGAAGGGAGAAAGAAAAAAAGGAAGGAAAAGTTATGTTTTCAAAAAATTAGGATTATCAAACATTTCTGAACAATTTCAATTACAGATGATAGTAGAACAAATATATAGAATAATATTCTAAATATTCATTATTTGCACAGAATTAATAACAGCAATATTGACCTAATAATCTATTCAGAAGGGAGAACATAATGTAGAACAATGAAAAGGCACGTGGGACTGAGTAGGGCACTCTACTATGTGGCCTTCAGTACATCAATTAACCTTTCAGAAATTCCCTCCCTTGGTCTATGAGGTCTATGAAGTGGGGAAATACTACTTAATTGGGTTTCTGTGATCTGAGGATGAAATGGGATAGGTTGAGTGTTAGAATTATTTAAGAAAATGCCTTTATTGATTTCAGAGAGGAAGGGAGAGAGAGATAGAAACATCAATAACGACAGAGAATCACTGATCGGCTGCCTCCTGCACACTGCACCCTGGGGATGGAGACACAACCTGGCCATGTGCCCTGACTGGGAATTGAACCTTGACCTCCTGATTGCTAGGTCGACGCGCAACCACTGAGCCACACTGGCCGGGCAACTGTTTGCATTCTTATCAGATTATCTGACCAAATACTTTGCTCTAGTACTTAAGCAAGTGCTCATGTGATACCTTCTGGAGGAAATACCGGCAGGCACTTCTGCTAGGGCATCTTATCAGGGAAGAAGAGTTCATTTTTCTATCCCTGCATACAGAATATGCAACTGCACATGTGAGGCTGGGTCAAATTCCCATGATTCTCTGCATCGGGAGGGAGAGCTGGAGGAAACTGTTCACGGTAATGAAATGACACGGGCTTACAAAAAAGGCTTGTAGGGCCATTCTGCTCCAGAATCCTTTACAATTATCTTCAGCTTTCCTGATGGCTGTCATCAGTCATTAAGCGCCTTTCCACATTCCACTGAGCATCTGAGAAGTTGCTGCTGTGTGTAGGTTACTAGGACTGGGTCAGTGCAGATAAAAATGCAGAGAAAAATCTTGTCAGGGAAGGTGAGCTTGGGGCAGGAGGAAGAAAAACTTTTTCTGCCCTTCCTTTGTGATCTGAAATTAATTCCTAAAGCAGCTGAAAAAATGAAAAAAAAAATTAAACAAACAAGGAGGGCATCAGAGGGCTTTCCTGTGATTTAAAAATGACCAGAAAATGGATAACATGCACCTTGACCTTTAAATTTCATAGCTTCAGTGATCTTAAAGGTAACATTTTGAAGGATGCTTCTGTATTATGTTGGAATAGAAGTTATGAAAAACTCCTAACTCATAAAATAACCAACCTTCAGAGGATGGAGCACTTTGTAGCTTAAATTCTCCAGTCATTTCCTTCAAAATGCGTATTATTAATGTTTTAAATCAATAAAGAGTAGCTAAATGTAAGATCACTGTGTCCAGAAAAGAGCCTCTCTAATTATGCGGTGGACTCACTATATCCTAGCTGCAGCCTAAATTGCCAATTAAATCCAGTTTGTATAAAATGTTATCTGATATTTTAATGTTGGAATGAATATATTCCTGAGATGCTTCATGGACTTAAGAAATATGAAAAGACATATTTCTGTAACCTTGGTGGCAGTTTACTTTTTATTTTTAGCATTGAAAACAAACTGGAGCCCAGCTGACATGGCATAGTGGTTGACCATCGACCTATGAACCAGGAGGTCACGGTTTAATTACCTGCCAGGGCACAGGCCTGGGTTATGGGCTCAGTACAGGGTTATGGACTTATTCCCAGGTCAGAGGCATGTAGGAGGCAGCTGATCAATGATTCTCTCTCATCATTGATGTTTCCTTCTCTTTTCCTTTCCCTTCTCTGAAATAATAAAAATAAAGAAATAAAAAGAAAACAAAGTGGAAAATTTACAATTTTAGGGATCTTACTGAGCCATTTATGGATTACTTTATAAAATATGTCATGGACCCTCTAATAGGATAGAAGTAGTATATAGAGGTCCAATGAAATACTTCAGTTTCTGACAATGCCAGATCCAACTTAGTGTAACAAGTCCTGAGGCCTACACTAGAGTTCCCTTGTATACCCTCTTTTTTAAAATTTTATTTTATTTTATTGATTTTTTCACAGAGAGGAAGGGAGAGGGATAGAAAGTCAGAAACATCGATGAGAGAGAGACATCGATCAGCCGCCTCCTGCACGCCCCTTACTGGAGATGTGCCCGCAAGCAAGGTACATGCCCCTAACCGGAATCGAACCCGGGACCCTTCAGTCTGCAGCGTCGGCTCCATCCACTGAGCCAAACTGGTCTCGGCTGTATACCCTCTTTTGATGACCTTTTCACCATATTTTCTTGTCCAAACTTTGGTCTTTGCTGCATCCTTCCAAAAGCTCTATCAATATTGAATAGAACCCCAATTAGTTCTAGAATAGCAGTCTACAAACAATAAAATGATACACCCTTGTGTTATATGTGAATAGCTGAAATATAAACCAAATGATCAGCAGCCTTTTAGTATCCTAAAATGCCACTGCCTAGAATGAGTGAAGGACTCTACTTTAAGAAATTAAAAAAAAAATGGGAAGCTGAGTTTATTTGAGTAGAAGATGAGGCTTCCAGAAAGATACGATGTTAGGTAGAATAATGCCACCCCCCAAAAAAAAAGTTGTCTATGTTCTGATCTGTGGAGTCTGTGAGTATATAATGTTAAGGAAAAATTAAGGTATCAGATGGCTTTCGGCTGACCTCAAAAAATGGAAATTATCCTGGATTATCTGTGTGGGCCCAATCTATATATATAAAAGCCAAGTGACTGAATGACCAGAACGACCGGTTGCTTTGATATACACTGGGGCCCCAATCACCACTCTCACCTTAATTGGGGGCAGGGCCAGCCAGCAAATGCCCATGGCCCCTCCTCTGGCCAGCCCTGCCCCTGATTAGCCCCCCCACCCCAATTGGGGAGGGCCAGATGGACTCCACCCATGAACGAATTCATGCACTGGGCCTCTAGTGTAATTATAAGTGATCTCATAAGAGGAAGAAGAAGGCAGGAGAGATGTAGTGAGAGGAATGTAGCACAAGAAAGACTCAGCTGGCCATTGCTGGCTTTGAATAGAGGAGCCAAGAGATTGGGCAGCCTCTACAATCTGGAAAAGACAAAGAAATCAATTCTGTCCTGTACCCTCCAGAAAGGAATGCAGTCATGTCAATACCTTAATCTTAGCCTAGTGGCATCTATTCCAGATTTCTGACGTTCAGAACTGGAAACTAATATACTGGTATTGTTTTAAAGAATTAAGTCTGTGGTAACTGTTACAGTGTTAACAGTAAACTACCATAGGTGTCTTAGTAAAAATAGTCACATTAGAAGAATGAAGAGAAAATAAGAATGCAATTTAAAGGAGGCTACTTGTGAAAGGCTTATGAGATAGGTGCTTTCCCTTAGGAATCTGGGGGACAAAAAGGCCGTATCTATTACTCAATCTTAGATTTCTCTCCTTACATTACAATGTCTATCCTGCCCTCAAGTTCTTTCTTTTTTGTAACCCTCACCTGAGAATATGTGGATATGTTTTTATTGATTTTGGGAGAGGGAGGGAGGAAGGGAGAGAGAGAGAGAGAGAGAAAGAGAGAGAGAGAGAGAGAGAGAGAGAGAGAGGATAAAGAAACATCAATCAGTCGCCTCCTGTACGTGCCCTGACCAGGGATTGACTCTGCAACCTTTTGGTGACTGGGATGACACTCCAACCAACTAAGCCACCTGACTAGGGCCACCTTTCAGTTTTTGATGATGCTGCGACAAAGGAAGAAGGGAAATAAAAAGGAGTGCTGGCCTCAATCTGGCTGAAACTGCTGCTATTTTGAGAACACTGAGCACTGAAATAAGACATTTCCAAATGGTTAAGACACTGATGAGATACATTGTCAAGGAAACTGCATCTTTGACAGAACTACAATTATTGACTAGGTTCGGAAGTAAGTTTTCTCCAGACACCATCTGGCACAAATATTGATTAATTTTCATCTTCTTTTACTGAAACTCAGCGAGGCACCATGCTGGAGAGGTGGGGAGCTGGCACTAGCTTATTAGACAGTTCCGTTTAACACTGTTCTGGTGTCCGGTCTCTTTTGGCAACCGCTGTGACATCATTATAATTTATCCAGAGGCAGCTCTGACCCACAGTGCTTGTGCTTATGCATGTGAATGCATGTGTCTAAGACACACATATGTGTTAATGTTTAATTCAATTTTCATTGTTCCTTTATTTAAATGACAATGTGCCCATGACTGAAGAGATTGTCAAATCTGTCTATTCTTCCAACTTAAAAAATATGTAAGGTTATCCATCCTCTAGCTAACAACACATTCTTCTTTCTTCCTGTGCCTGTGATTTCTCCAAATGACAAAGAGAAAATCAGAATCAATAATAATTTATTCATGCTCTTCTATTTCTATTTTAATGTTTTAAATGACATTTCAGGCAATTGCCCTAGCAGTGACCTGGAGGACCGACATAAATAAATGTTGTAGTGGTCAAACCTAGTACAACTTGCAGAGAAAGGAAGTTTGAACACGCCTGTGCTCACTGGGATGTACATATTGTAGAGTTTCATCATCTATTAAAGAGCATGAATATAATTATCTGTTATGCCGATGTAACCGATTTTCCATTAACTTCAAATAAAGCCCTGGTGTGTATCAATGTTGATGATTCTGCTTAGAGAAATAATCCAGGATAGAGAAAATAATAATAGCTTTTTAATTCCCATTTGGTGTTGGCACTATTTATGATACCAAGTTGGAGAAAAGATTGTTAGCTTTTAATGTACACAAATGGATCTGCTTTAAAAGAGCATATGTCATGAAAGTATAATTGGGTTTTGCTGGGCCCCAATAGGATCTTATTGTATTTCATGAAAATATTTTAAATTATATTTAATATGATCTGATTTGTATAAAGTAAAGCTACAGGTTATTTGCTCAAATTCAGTTGGAGACAAGTACAGTGAAAAATATGACTGACTAGTCATATATTAAGTTCTGAAGGTCAGAAGTCTGATCTAGAGAATAAGTCTCAATATTGAACAGAACCCCAATTAGTTAAATCAATTTATGTGATTTGATTAAAACTTTGGAGCTACTTCTCAGCTACTGCTCACTCAATAAACATATATCGAGCAGTTAATTGAGTCAGAAACGGAGCCAGAAGCTGGGAATACCAAGTAAGAAGCTGTCTTTGTTTTTAAAGAATTTGCAGTCAGGTACAAGAATAAAAGTCCAAGAAAAGAAGAATTGACGTGAAGTGATACAAATGCTATAATAGAAGCTTCTTCAAAGTGCTAGAAGAGCATGAGTGAAAATTAATTTTTCTAGGTTACAGAATCATAAATAAAGTAGCTTTCGAGTTTGAATTCTTCCTCCCCTTCCAATCCCCCGTGACTTTTCCTTCCTCCCTTTCTTTATTGGCCACCTTGTTTCAGAAAGAAGTTCCATAAAATGATAGATAAAAGGCAAGAGATCAAATTTAAAAGTAAAAGAAAAGCAAGGGTCTATTCATAAAATATGGTCAGGAAAGTGATTGGGAAAATTCATATCCTGATTGTACATGGGCTACAATTTTGGCTGTGAAAGTTCTGGCAACCATTGTTAAAAGGAAAACCTGATGGGAATCACTATTCAGCATTGATATATAAACCGATCATTTGGGAGAAGTAAAACTGCTCTGAGCCACAGATCAGCCAAGGAGACATTCTCCAAGGTGTATTAATAAAGAAGATATGATACATGCATAACAAGATCCTTGCAGAAGGCTAAGTCACTCAGCTGGAGCTTATAGGACAAATGACAATTTGTCCAGTAGAAGAAAATGAGATATACATCCCACTAAAAGAAGGAGTACGTGCCGTGGGTTACAAGTCCACTGCGTTTTTTTTTTTTTCAGTTAGTTCAGTGGAGTTAGGGCATAAAAGGGGTGGTAGATGAAAGGATAGTGCAATGAGTTTATGCTCGAGAGGAAGATTGAGATCACAACGTGAAAGGGGTGGAGCCACAAATGGAGCTTGACCTTCTGGAAAATTTTGAGATAAAAACTGAAAACCAGTAAAGTTAAGATCAAATAAATTATTTTATCCTATATTGCCTGGTTCCAGCTACCATAACAGTTACGAATGAGAGGGGGATGAGTAGAGGAAACACTATAATAATTAACAAAATCCTCTCATATATTACTTCCAAGAAATATTAATCTTTCATCAGTCTTTCCATCACACTGCATTATTTGTTAATTAGGCCTTTCTTGCTCCTTATATTTCCAATTTTCCAGTCATTTTGAGGAAAGTAAATATCCATATTTTTAAAATATATTTTTATTGATCTCAGAGAGGAAGGAAGAGGGAAAGAGAGCTAGAAACATCCGTGATAAGAGGGAAGCATGGATCGGCTGCCTCCAGTAAGTCCCCCATTGGGGATGTGCCCGCAATCAATGTATGTGCCCTTGACTGGAATCAAACCTGGGACCTTTCAGTTCGCAGGTCGACAGTCTATCCACTGAGCCAAACCATCTAGGACTAAATATCCATATTTTAAAAGGATATGCTACTCAAATTTAGAAGCCTAAGGAAGGAAAAGAAAATTCCCTGACTTGAAGAGTCAATACTAAATACACTTGCTTTTGTGGTTCATAAGCTGGTTGAAGAGAGTAAAGGAGCCTCTATTGACCAGAAGAATGAGGACTCCTCTCTGAGAAAAAGAGTTTATGTCCCAGTTCTAGTAATTGCAGGTTCTGTTTTAAGACCCTTTGAGAAGATTCCTTTCTGGACATGCCACGGTTCCTTTCCCTCTGCCTGACAAAGGAAATACTAGTTTGGCTGTCAGAGCCCATGACCAGCTGCCCAATCTCAGACCCCAGTTGGCAAAAACCAAATACCAGCTCCAAGCCCTTTTCCTGAGAAAAGTTCCTTTGGTTTTTAGCTTGAGCTGGAAGGTCAAAGGTAGAGGCATCTCCCTTTCACCCTGTACTGTGTTTTCTTCCCAGGAGCTCCTTCACGAAGACTTGCGTGGAGACACTGGAGCAGTCACTGTCTTTAGATGCTGAGTGAGGAGTAAATCTTCACATCACACATCTTTGACACGTGCTTCAAATATGGGATATTCTGCCATAGGTTCCGCAGAGGGCTACATTGTATGTTAGGATCCTTCCTCACTGGATGGGCTCCTCATGAGCTAGTACAGAGCAGGTAATACAATCCGCTATTTGCTGGAGTTACAATCTCCACTGAGAGGACAAATCTCTCCCATCAACCAGGCATGGTGAGACTAAAGGGAAGGTTACATGATGATCAGCAGATCAGATCAATTCTTATCCATCTTTTGGCTTGCTAGTTTTCCTGCAAACATGGGCACAATTACTCAATATGAGCAGAGGGCAGGAATGTACAGGTTGGTAGCAAATGAACCAAGAACAAGGAAAGTTCTCTTGACCAAGCACCCACCATATAAAGGAGATCTAGAAACTTAACAATAGTTTTGAGAAGTCACAGTGGTGTGCAAATGCGGGACAGAGTTAATCACATGCGATATATTGATGAACAAAGGAAAAAAAAGTTCTGGTCTGAATACAGCATTGTGGCATGCTCACTAAGCTAGGAGGAATGAGGAGAGTGGGGTTATAAAGTCCCAATGCATTAATGCAGGTCTGTGGCAAGATGGCTTTACCTAGTTTCAGTGGTCAGCAAACTCATTAGTCAACAGAGCGGCAAACCGTGGCTTGGCTCATGAGCCACAGTTTACAGACCACTGACCTAGCTGGTTCCCAATTTGCTAACAGGTAAAAGATGCCATTGGATAAAGAAATCTGAAATCCCGCCCTCCCACCCCATGTTGATATGAAACAATTCTACCACTGGGCAGGCAGCGACTTCTCTCCTGATGCTTGTAGCATAGCAACCTGAACTGTCGGGCTTAACTCCTTTCTTGGCCCCGTGGCTCATTATTGTCTCTTAGAAAACGTTCTTGACCACTACAGCATCTTTATTCAAACAAGAGGGTAAATCGTAAAAAGCCATGCTTCATATTTTCACTCTGTGCTAATGACCTCGCATTCGGGGATGCTCCAGGCAGTGACATTTGTTTTTTGTAGGAAGGAACCATCAGTTGTTTTCCTTTGACAAGAAAATAAACATGAGAGGAGCCAGAACACCATGGAGTTTGCTGAAGAAATAAGAAGTTGTGTAGTTACCGGGAGGTAGTGGGAGATAGGGCGCGGGAGGAGGCTTGTATGTTCAACATCTAGGAGATAAGGTGAGGAGAGAAAGGACTTGGAAATCAAATGCCCGAGGAAGGACAAATGTAGTGTTACCGTTCAGCTAGATTTTATCAGCATAACTGCCTGCTGTGGGTCTCACCCCCAAAGCCCCCCAACGGAACCACGCTATATTGGCACATGTGATAAGTTTGTCCAAATGAGGATAGGTCTCAAAGTCATGACTGCCAGTTCGCTAAATACCAGTGAATCTTTGATTTTCCCTATAGAGACTACTAGTGCATCATCAACTCTCTGTTATAACAGCACTGTGATTATTCCTGCATAAATCAGCATGTAACTTCAATTCTCAAGGCCTCCTCTATTTGTCTCCAAGTTGACTAGACTCCAAAGCTTAACTCATAAAGGCAATAACAGCTAAGGTCTCACTGCACCCAAACTAAAACCTTGTTGGCTAACGAGCATGACCCAGCTAGTTGTTCCTACTTTTCGTTGAATAGAGGGTGACCTAGAGACAGGTCATGAGTGAGTTGTCTGAGAAGCATATCCACTGACCTATAGAGCTTCATACATCCTTTCTGCCACAAAATAGGAACTGATACATATCAGTCATTCTGTAGGAGCTGAGGTAAAATGTTTGCAAAAATAAACATGAATCATCATATCCAGTTTGGCTCAGTGGATAGAGCTTCAGCCTGAGGACTGAAGGGTCCTGGGTTTAATTCCAGTCAAGGGCTCATGTCCAGGTTGCAGGTTCGATCCCCAGTAGGGGGCATGCAGGAGTCAGCTAATCAATGATTCTCTCTCATTATTGATGTTTCTATTTCTCTTTTTCTCCCTTTCTCTCTGAAACCAATAAAAATATTTAAAAAATATATATGAAAAGTTTAAAAGTTACTGGGAGAGATGCATTAGAGTTTTGGGGTAAAGGAGAGGTAGAGGGAGGAGTACAGATGCTCATGTAGTGGGAATGCTCTAGAATGCATACTTTTTCCTTTTTCTCTTGTCCATTCCTCACATGAATGCCTCTTTGAGTCTCTCCTTGTTTTTTAATTTTCTTCCAAGTTTTCTGCTATTGAGTTGAGGATTTTTTTAAATGGGGATAAATTCAGGATCAATGAGATAAGAGCAGGATAAAGAGAACAAATTCTCACTATCCATCCCATTAAATATGCCACAATTCTCTAATTTTTTTTGTGTGTGTGTCCACAGAATATCCTTCTTACAGTATAATCTGCTAGTAGTAGGAGAATACAGGAAAATGACTGGAGAGGAGGGGAGGAATATTACACAAAATAACAAGAAAGCTCCCACTACTGTGAATAGACTTTGGCATTGGGTAGACCTGACTTCCAGTCCTAGATGTTCACTTAAACGCTGGGCAGCGTCCATCCCTCTAAACTGGGCTGGATTCCATATCCTCTTTGGGTGATGTCTCCGGCAGTGTTCACCCACTGAAAAAAATAGGCGCCATAATGTGCCGGTTTCCGAGCCCGGCATTTAATAAACTGGCAAGTTCCACTTCTGTTTCTTGGAACACTCGCTCTGGTCTACGGGATGCTAGTCGCCATGTCAGAGATCTGATTATGCCGAGGCCACCGTGCTCGCAGGAGCAAAGAAGCCATGCAGAGATGCCACGCGCAGAGAGAGATGCCTGACCAGCTCCCAGGCATTCTAAGTGAAACACGTAATGTGAGTAAAGACATCTCCAGATGATTCCAGCCCTGGCTCCTACCTGACAGCAGTCACATGTGCGAACCACCCTGCCGAGTGCAGTCAAACCACAGTAAAGTGTTGTTTTAACAATAAAGCGTTTTCAGCCACTGCATTTCAGGGATGTTTAGTGTGTAGCAAAACGTAACTGGAAGAGTGAACCCGAGTAACTTATTTCACCTCTCCAGTCCTTAACTTCCTCATCTAAGTTAACATAAAAAAAAATCATACCTGTAAAGAATTTTTCTGAGTTTCTTTGAGCCAAAATGTTGTCAATTGCCGGAAAGCAGAATCTCAATGTATCAAGATGGTGCTCTGGAAAAGGTGTTTTTTTTTTTTTTTTTCTGCTTGTTTTTTACCTTGTTTCATACATTACAATAAAAGGGGGAGATGTAAGTGGGTTACATGAAATTTATTGGTGAAAGATTAGGGAGGTGGGAGAAAGCAAAGCAGGGAAACCTCTGGGATTGGATAAAAAGTAAAACGATAGACGCATACTTTTTTTATTTAGGTGGGCATTGGTAACAGTCAACAATTAACATGATAACAATAACAATGAAAAAAATTGTGGTTTCCTTCCTGGCACCCTGGCACATTGGTTGTGCCCTGAGAGGTTGGATATAAAGGGTTACAGGTTACCCTGCCATTCCACAGGTGTGTTATCACAGATGCAAAAAGACAACAGGCTCAGTCAAGATCAAAGTTGATCTTTGTCAGGGAAGATAGTGGCCTAGGACATGACTACTCAACACAGACTTTTTTTTTTAATTGAAGATTTAATTTCAGACTATCTTTGTGGTCTCTGAGTTTGCAAGGCCACCAAACAGGACTTCCCTGAGTTTTTCAGGTTAGCATGTGGTCTTTTTGTCTACATGTATAAACTGGACATCATGGCAGTGTCCATCTCCAAGGGAAGTTGTGAAGTTTATAAAGCAGCTAGCACAATACCTCACACGGAAGTTCCAATATTCGGAATTTTCTGTTCTGAAATCCAGACTTTTTTTCTGATTTGTAAACATTATGCTCTACATATACTATTAGGACCCTAGGCAAGGTCTGTGACAGCCTGGTGATGATATACACTGATATTTTTTAAATGAAGCATAAGAAAGGTTACATCGCGAGAGGTAAATAAAGAGAAATAATTCACTGTAGGTCAGGTAAATAAGCTAAGGCACCAAACCCATCCAATTTAGGTAGAAGGATTTACCACAAAGACATTTGATTTTCAGAGCTTTTTTTTTTTTTAAAAAAAAAATTGGAATTCTATGTAAGGGATAGTGGACTCATACACATATTATTTTTCTTAATGTAGCCGAGACCAGTTTGGCTCAGTGGCTAGAGCGTCGGCCTGTGGACTGAAGGGTCCCAGGTTCGATTCCGGTCAAGGGCATGTACCTTGGTTGCGGGCACATCCCCAGTGGGGGGCGTGCAGGAGGCGGCTGATGGATGTCTCTCTCTCATCGATGTTTCTGGCTTTCTGTCCCTTTCCCTTCCTCTCTGTGAAAAATCAATAAAATATACTAATGTAGTAACAACATGCTTGTGCCTTTATTTCTCCTTTCCTTTTCCCTATGACATAATAGAGGCTTACCTTGAATACCAATTTATAATTCCAAATCACCTATATATTCAGTTTTTGAGAGCACACTTGCTCATCACTTGTAAAGGGCCTTCCCCACCGATCTTTGGTTTTGGCAGGTGAAATTCACTCAGCTCTGATTTTTCAGATGGATGTGTGGGAGAGAAAGTTTGCCCCAAAGGGGACGGGATGGCCAGTAGAAGCAAATGCTCTTTAGCAAGACAAACTGTCTACAAGTCAAGCTTCATCTGGGTTTTCTCTTCTGGAGAATCCGTCTCACATTTTAATGACTCCGCGGCATTAGAAAGCAGGGTAAGCCAGAAACAAGACTTGCGAGATCATCAAATAGATATGTACAGGCCTCTGTCAGAGTTCATTCATTTTGGCCAGTCCTCCAAGTGTTAATTTATCCAAAGGGCTTTCCTCTTCCACATTTAAATATATTTTTTACTGACTTCAGAGAAGAAGGGAGAGGGAGAGAGAGACAGAAACATCGATGATGACAGAAAATCATTGATCGGCTGCCTCCTGCATGCCCCACACCAGGATCCAGCCTGCAACCCGGCCATGTGCCCTGATCAGGAATCAAACCGTGATTCATAGATAGAGGCTCAACCACTGAGCTATAAACATAACCCCAGTTGGGCTTTTTTTCTTTTTAATATATTTTTTCCTCCTCCACATTTAAATGAAACAGTGGGAAGATGCTGCCTTTTCCATGTCCTTCTCAATTATGACCATTTAAAGCATCTGGCATTGTCCCTTTCATATGCAGAAGGTAATATTTTATATGCTGAAGGTAATATTTTCTCCCAATGGAAAGCCAGACAATAACTGCTATAGGGAGAGAGTAGTAAAACTTTTAAAGCTTCTTTTCTTCCTCAATGTGAGCAGATATAAATCCTGAAATAAGTTTCCTTTTTTTTTTCTGGAAGAAAGAGCACACTCACACAAAACCCCGTTATCATGAGACATTTGCTTTTGTCTGAAAGTAACCAGACATCCCACAGACAAATTACAGAGCAGCGGCAACACTTCTTTAGTTTTAAATAACAGCACTGCAAAGCACTGTGAACCCAGAGCCAGGGATAATGCAGTGACTCTGTCCCACCATCCACAGCCATCAGAAGTGCTCACTGCAATAAAGGCATTGTTTTAGATTAATCTCGAAACGTCAAGTGGCCTCTGAATTCCTTGTTGTTATTTTCTCCCCACCTCCCGCATTCCCCTTCTCAATGGAGCTTTTTTCTTTAGCTTTTTCAGAAACCAAAAAAAACCCTCTTTAAGTGATCAGGGTTTTGATCCCTTTCTTGTGCTTTGTAAAGCACCATTTATATGTTTAGCGCTACATGAAAATGACTAGAGAAAAAAAGAGGAGACTGTGCAAGTCGAAGCATGTTTGTTTGAATTTTGGTCCAGGATCACTGCAAAGGATTCTACAAAGCAGAGAAATTCACTGAGTACAAATGCCAACTTTACATTATAAATTTAGAAGCTGGATCAAATAGTAACGAGGGAACTCTTAAAAAATGTATTGTTATCCTAGCACGTCACTCTATGTCGTCTTTTTCCCTTTTGTGCTGTTGTTTCAATATTGTGTGCATTTACACCAATACCATGTGCGTGTTCCATGGTCACACACCTACAATCAGTGAGATTGGAGTAATGTTATCAATCATGAAGAGATTAGAGGTTGATTATTTATATTCCCGGTATCAGATGTAGCACTGGAGAAAAATAAGTAAGACATACTCTCTACACTGGAATATTTCATAACCTACACTAGCTGGGGTGAAACAAAATTTACCATATAAATTTTTTTGAGAAAGTCTAGTGTATAGACACAGATATGAGTAACGATGGACACACACACACACACACACACACACACACACACACACACACCTATAGGAACTATGAACTCTAGCTGGACACTGCCAAAGGGCTTGTGGTGGGTATGCTATGGCAGAAGTACTTGGTTCAATGGAGGAAGTTACGGCTGGAGCACTGGCCAGTAGGCTGCACAGAAAATAGAGCAGATAATCGGGGTTCTGGAGCCATTCCAATTTAAGGGGAATTCGAATCAACCACAAGGCAATGTTGGACAATTACTAACCCAGTTAGGAGGCTAACTATGCCTTCTGCTGGCTGACACAACATCAATGGCTGGAGAACAAAGGCCACGACTCCCAAGGACTTCTTACTCACAATCACGAGGGCTGGGGATGTCTCCCCTTTACCCAAATATCCGAGCAATATCTCATTCGCATCAAGCAGAGCTAGAGGGAGGCTGAATGAGAGACTGTGCCTTCCTACTTATACATGGAGTCCTAAATAAAAAGCTTGTACCAGAATGAGAATGTATTTTTCCTCTATTACACAAAGGAGGAAGACTCATGAAGGAGACCAAATCAATTTAAGGTAAACTAAAAGAGCAACAGTTTCTTTGCACCTCTGATATCATAGAAATGTATTGTGTTTTCAGTACATAATTATCTATCTTTACAACTGACTATTTTCTTCACTCTAAAGATAAGATTTTTATGAAAATTCTTTTTTAAAAACATTTTATTCATTTTTTACAGAGAGGAAGGAAGAAAGAGAGAAAGTTAGAGACATTGATGAGAGAGAAACATCAATCAGCTGCCTCCTGCACATCTCCTACTGGGGATGTGCCCGCAACCAAGGTACATGCCCTTGACCGGAATCCAACCTGGGACCCTTGAGTCCGTAGGCTGACACTCTATCCACTGAGCCAAACTGGTTAGGGTTGAAAATTCTTTTAAAAATTAATTTCCAGGAAAACAGTTTTTTTAAAAAATATATATTTTATTGATTTTTTCACAGATATGACAGGAGCGGGAGAGCTAGAAACATTGATGAGAGAGAAACATCTATCAGCTGCCTCCTGCGCCACCCCCTACTGGGGATGTGCCCACAACCAAGGTACATGCCCTTGACTAGGACCCTTCAGTCCGCAGGCAAACGCTCTATCCACTGAGCCAAACTGGTTAGGGCGGAAAACAGTTCATAAGAAATTCACTCTCTAAATAATAGTCTGTTTTCTTTAACAAATACATAATATTCATTTCTGCTTTAAAACAACTGGGAAATTAGCAAAGATAAAAGCGACAATATTTAAAACCAGAGGAGAAGAATGTGAAACAGGTAGATAACTTACTCTTCTCCCCCTCTGATACTCTGATGAGACAGAGGGGGTTCTGTTTTACTCCCAGGACTATGCTGGCTTTGTACTTGTCAACATATTGCTTTGTAATAATTCTAGTCTGGTCATCTGGGTAAATCTGATCTTCCTCAATTTCATCTCCTGCATTCAGACTGGAAAGTCTAATTAGAGATTTGGAATAATAGCTTACAATTCATTTCTATTAACATCTGGTGCATATGTAGATCCTGAGGGAGTGGTCAGTGGCCATCAGCTGCTGGGTTGGGGGGGGGGGATTTGAGCATGGGTACAATGAAGTGGCCTGGGGAAAAAACAGTGCTGTGTTTGATTTGTAACTCCTGTTTCAACTCCAAGGATGGTGCTACTTAAGCATATCAATATCTTCATATTAATAGTAAATACACGTTGCATTGCCTGTTTGACTCAGAAAATTTGAAATATCAACATAATAAAAATAAAGCATATATATTTCCTTATTTCCCACTTGTTTGCTAAATTATGTGGAAAGCATAAATTATCTCATTTGGAAACAGTATAGTCTTCTAAAATCTAATGGTCAATCTTAGCGTTAATCACATTGCTTTTCATTTTCCCTTTGTTCATATGGAAGGTTACATAAAATACTGACAAAAAGAAATGGAGAGTTATATGTACAAGTCTCAGGAATAACTCATATCAAAGGAAATATTGGTTAGAAATCCTTGGGAATGTGTGCCAATATTCTATTTATGGCCATATTAAAATTGGCAAGATGCTAATTCTATCACACTTGATGAAACATTTAAAAATAAATATGTACACAAAGTTATAGCTTCCTTATATACCCAGGAATAAATTCAGAATATAATTCAAAAACTTTAACTTACCATAGTAGTAGTTATAAAATGAATATGAATAAACTTAAGAAATGTGCAAGACCCACATTAATAAACCTCTAACAATGTGCAGTGAGAAATTTTTTTAAAGACTTGGAATATAGCCCTGGTTAGTTTGGCTCAGTGTATAGAGTGTCAGCCTGCAGATTGAAGGGTCCCAAGTTCAATTCCAGCCAAGGACACATGCCCAGGTTGCAGGCTTGATCCCCAGTGTGGGGTGCGCAGGAGGCAGCTGATCAATGATTCTCTCTCATCATTAATGTTTCTCTCTCTCTCTCTCTCTCTCTCTCTCTCTCTCTCTCTCTCTCTCTCTCTCTCTTTCCCTTTCCTCTCTGAAATTATATATATTTAAAAAAGGTTTGGAAAATAGAGAAATCATATGTTCTGGATGGAAAGTTAATATGGTAAAACTGTCAATTGTTTTTTAATTTAATCAAAATATTTGAATGCAATCTCAACAAAAATCCAAATGGCATTTTTAAACTCTTGCCAAAATAATCTGGACAAATTAAATGTGCAAGAATAGCCAAGAAAGTTTTGATATGCTTGAAGCAGCAGATTTCAATATGTAAATCAAGAGTAAGTAATTAAATAAATGTGTCCGATATGCTGATGATATAAGAGCAGAGATGCTAAACAGAAAAAAAATAAACACCTAGAAACAGGCTAAGCATAGTGTAGGAACGTATTACATGATACAGATAGCACCTTATATCACAGGGAAAAGAATTTATCAATCAAGAAGTGGGTTAAAAAAATGTGTCATACTTATGGGTAAAATAATCTTTTACCCATTACATTTTTCAGATATATAAAAGTTAATTTTAAAAACACTAAAATAAAGTTGATTATACCTCTCAACTTGAGGTAAAAACAAGCTTTCTAAACACATATTCAAAGGCAGAATTTATCTAAAAAATATAGATTTAATCCATTTTTAAAATAAACTTTTAAGGAAAAGCAAAGAAAATTGTTTGTAATGTATTACAGATATCACTGACATAGAAAACATTTTTACAAATCAATATAAAAGAAGGGGCATATCAAGAAAAAAATTAGGCAAAATGAGAGTAACAGAAAATTTACAAATTAAACACACATAAACATCAAATATAAATTTGTTAATCAATACTAGTAAAACCTATAAAAACAAGATTTTTATCCAAAAGGGAATTAAATCACTATTTCTAATAGTGAAGATATGAAAACAACCTAAGTGTCCATTGACAGAGGACTGGTGCATGAAATTCATGCACTGGTGTGGTCCCTAGGCCTGGCTGGAGATAGAAGCATGAGCATCTAGCATGGAAGGGCAGGTCCCTGTTCAATCCAGGTAATGCCCATTCATCTTCAAGTGACCCTGAGAACAGTGTAAAACAAATGCTCGGCCCCCACATGTCCCCCTCCACCTGAATCACCAGGCCCCTGCCTGGATCCCTCAGTGCCAAGGAGCTGGGATGCAGCCTCGCCCCTCACCCTCACCGCTGGTGGCCAATGCCCACAATGTTCTGTGCCACCCCTGGTGGTCAGAACACATCATAGCGAGTGGTCAAGCTCCTGGTTGAGGGTGCAATTTGCATATTAGGATTTTATTATATAAGATACACACTGAATGGCCAGATTATGCTCTCTGAATGCATAATAATCTGGCCACTCAGTGTGTGCGTGTGTGTGCGTGTGTGTGTGTGTGTGTGTGTGTGTGTGTGTGTGTAATTTTTATTTTAGAGGTCTCGTGAATGAATTCGTGCATGGGTGGGGGTTTAGCCAGCTTGGCCAGGGGGAGGGCACATGGATGGTTGGCCAGCCTGCCTGCTGGTCGAACTCCTGGTTGTGGGGCAATTTGCATATTGGCCTTTTATTTTACAGGATATATACCGAGTGGCCAGATTATTATGCATTCAGAGATCATAATAATCTGGCCACTCTGTGTGTGTGTGTGTGTGTGTATACACTCCCTTACACAAACACATACATACATATTTATACACACACACACACACATAAACACACACGCATGAAAATAAGTTATCTGACAGTAAGTTTTATTCTAAGTGGGCCTCTGCAGTGTTTGCAATACATTCAAATTCAGAAGAACCTCCAGTCATCCTACCAGAGTTAACATAATTCAAAGATCTTACCCAGTCAAAGACACTGGTTAACAAAACAATAATTATTTACTGGAAAAGTCACTTCTCTCTGACACCTATTTTCCTCTTACTTTTCAAAGTTGGTAGAAGACTGAAGATGCCCATTCTAGCAGATGCATCTAGTACTTCCAAAAAGATTTACCCATTTAAAAATACATTTCAAATTATCTTTTAAAGACTCACTCAGGCATGACTTTCTGGAGGGCACAATATGGGTGTATCTATATCTTATTCTTTTGTGAGTTTAACTCCTATAGTGGATGCTGTACATCTCCTCCCATCCTTCTTTAATAGAGGTGTGCATGTGTCCTAGTTACTGATGTTAATTGTTCTCAGCTGTCCTCTGTTCAAGAATACCCTACATCCAAATTACTGACTGATGGCAGGAAAGGACTGTATACACAAGGCCAGCACTCTTGCCTTGAATTAGGATTAACTCTATGAGGCAATTCATGTAGCAGATGTCACTGTGGGATGAGACTGAAGTATGTATCCAAGTGAGACGACATCCTTGCTTTATCTTCCTTATCCTACCATGCTTCCACAACTTTCTTACTCTTGAGAATGCTCTCTCAAAAAAACTGCATGCAACCAAATCCTTGACATAAGCTTTGCTTCTAGCAAACCCCACCCATGGCAATGCCACACAGTACATTGTTCTGTACCTTGCACTCATGTGGAGAGATGTGGAAAAATTTAAAGAAAAGAATGCATCTGAAAGATGCAAATCAAAATGACAATGCGGTACCATCACACACCTGTCAGAATGGCTATTCTCAACGAATCAACAAATGACAAGTGCTGGTGAGGATGCGGAGAAAAAGGAACCCTCGTGCACTGCTGGCGGGAGTACAGACTGATGCAGCCACTGGAAAACAGTGCAGAGTTTCCTCAAAAAGTTACAAATGGAACTCCCATTTGACCCAGTAATCCCACTTCTAGGAATACATCCCAAGAAACTAGAAACACCAATCAGAAAGGATATATGCACCCCTATGTTCATAGCAGCACAATTCACCATAGCTAAGATTTGGAAACAGCTTAAGTGCCCATCAGCAGATGAGTGGATAAAAAACTGTGGTACATCTACACAATGGAATACTATGCTGAGGTATAAAAGAAGGAATTCTTACCATTTGCATGGATGGACCTGGAGAGCATTATGCTAAGCGAAATAAGCCAGTCAGAGAAAGGTAAATATCACATGATCTCACTCATTTGTGGAATATAATGAACAACATAAACTGATTAACAAAAACAGATCCAGACAGAGAGCCATCGATCAGACCGTAAACCTCAGAGGGAAGGTAGGGGAAGGTGGGGGTAAGGAGGAGAGATCAACCAAAGGACTTGCATGCATGTATATAAGCCTAACCAATGGACACAGACACCAGGGGGTGAGGGCATGAGTGGGGATGGGAGGATAAGGACACATATGTAATACCCTAATAAAGAAATTTTAAAAAATGCGAACTTGATGAACATAAAAATGCTATGCAGGGGAATTGGAGAGTAAAATAACTCAAGCGATGCTTCTCCAAAGGTCCAGTACTAACTGTTAAAGATACACATTTCTGCGTCTCATTCAGTCTCACTGAATCAGAGTCTTCGAAGAAGGGGTTTGAGAAGCTACAGGTTTACCAAGTACACCAAGTGATTCTTAGCACCAGTAACCTGGAATATGCTGAACTAGAACAGAGTAAAGCAGAGGTCAGTAAGCATTTTGTGTAAAGGGTTAGACCATAACTATTTTAGAATTTATGAGTCATGTGGTCCCTTTTGTACTACTCAACTGCCATCGTGGTGCAAAAATAGCTATAGACAGTAGCAAATGAGCATAGCTGGGTTCCAGTAAAATTGCATTTACAGAAAAGAGTGGTGGGGACCCACTGACATGGCTCAGTGGTTAAGCGTTGACCTTTAAACCAGGAGGTCATGGTTCGATTGCCGGTCAAGGCAGATAACTGTGTTGTGGGCTGGATCCCCAGTGTGGGAGGTGCAGGCGGCAGCTGATCAGTGATTCTCTGTCATTATTGATGTTTCTATCTCTCCCTCTCCCTTCCTCTCTGAACTCAATAAAAATATGTTTTTTTTAAAAAAAGAAGATAAAAAGAAAAACATAAAAAAGTGGCAGGCTGGATTTGGCCTAAGGGCCAGTTTGCTAACTCTTAAACTTTTATGCCCCTTAAAACATAGAAGTGGTTTGTTGCTTGATAATAATTTGGCTGCTGAAGTTTGGTACACTGGTACCTCGAGATACGAGTTTAATTTGTTCTGTAACCTTGAGGCATGGGAAACTATGAGACGCTCGAGTCGAGGTAAACTGGTGGGTCGTGTGCAGCTGGCCGATCCGAGTGATTACTCCTATCTCAACTGTTGCTCGTATTTCAAAGCAAAAATCGCTCTCTCGATGGCTCATATCTCAAAAATCTCATATGTTAGGGCACTCGTATCTCGAGGTACCACTGTACTACTCTTTCTTGGGCAAAATGTTTACATAATGGTAATTAGCCAAAAGACTTCCCTGAAGAGGAGAAACATTTTATTTTTCTAACCTCATATTCAATCCTTGACTGTCACTGGCCTTGCCATGAGGTATATTAAACATGCATTTCAGAGGGGAGATAGTTTCTAGAGGCCGGGTCTATGATTCTTTCATGATGATTCATACTATTGCCAGAGGCCATTCCATCAGGACAGATTCCAGCTACTGCAAGGAGAGAGGTAGACCTATTTTATTTGTGTGTGTGTGTGTGTGTGTGTGTGTGTGTGTGTGTGTGTGTGGTGTGTCCACGCATGCGCACACATGCGTGCAAGGACTGGATCTCTGGCACTAAATTTGTAAAATAAAACTTGTGAATCTGTGTGACCCTTTTATGGATACTTAAGTATGAGGTTTCTTGAGTCTTCCTTCTCTTGTCTTAACAGTATATAATTAACTTCACGAAGACTTTTTAATAGTCTGGTTTTTTATTCACTAAGATTTTCTATTCCTCTTTACAAATGACATGCTGCTATTATCGCAATAGAAGATTTCAATGTTTGGCAGAGATGTACTGCAAAATAAACAATTTTACATTCAAATCCGTTTTCTTAAATTAGCTTCTCTAATTTTACCACCGCACATTAGAACACACTGGATAGAATTCTGTTCAATCCAGGTAACTCCCATTCATCTTCAAGTGACCCTGAGAACAGTGTAAAACAAATGCTCAGCCCTACAGCCAGTTTATTTACTGTTAGGCTGTGACTTCGGTACTTGGAATACATTTATTTCACATAAAAAAGAATAGCGACAGCTTTCTCATTAAATCGGCTTTAGCCTCTGAACTCTGGGCCCACGTATGTTTATTCTGAAGATTGCTGCTTGTCAGTAGATTTGTTACCTGCTGCATGGCTCCTTGGAGTCATTCCAACAAGGTTTTAAACTCTTTCAGGTCTGTCTATGGGATATATTTTCAAGAACTCTCAGGTTTATCTTTCATTTAGCATTTGCAATATTTGAGAAATTTAGTGCTTAATAATAAACAAAATTCTCAGTGGGGGCCTAGGATTGATAGTTATCTGGCAGGATGCCAGGGTATATTACTAAGCTGATCACAATAACAAGTCTCCAGGAATGTACCTGTGTGTGTGTGTGTGTGTGTGTGTGTGTGTGTACTTTTCATGCTGGATCCCCACACTTTTTCTCATAAGGTCCAACTTGTTTTGTGTGTCCTGGATGAAAGGCTGAGGACTGATCTCTTTGTACCCATTGGCCCCCTGTACTGGCTGCTGTATTTCCCACCTAAATCCCTACTGTAGGACTGAGGCACCTATTTCCTGAGAAAGTGAGAGAACTGGCTAATGACACCTTATGGTTGAATCCCTCATCCAGCATCCCTCAGCCAAAGAGTGTTGTTTCTACCAATGTTATGCCTCTCTCAGTGGACAGCCTCCATCTCGTGACTGATCCCTTTTCTTAATTCTGGACATCTCCAGAGTTCCCCATGGGTTTCCCTGAGGCCTCACCCAACCTCTCCATCTGCACAATTATGCTTCCTTCATATCCTTATGGGTGCTCCCAAGAATATGCCTCAATAAACCTCATAGCCACCAATCTCCATCTCAGAGTCTCTTTCTCTAAATGATGCAGCTTGTGACACCCTCCATGGCCCAGATAAAAGCTTCTGTGGCCTCAGATTCTCAGCACTTACATAGCATAGCGTCAACTACACTGTGTTGTATTTGTACGTTTATCTAGCCACGCTTTGACTACATGGTGGACAGCTTGAGAGAAAGACTGGGTCTTAATACTCCCCATATGTCATATTCTGCCCAGATCATTCCAAGACATTTAATACAAGGTGGTTGAGTAAATTGGAATAAAGAGACTAGAAACCAGAAACATACAGGTGCAATGTTCTGGTCCTGTCTCCTATAAGTATGGTCTGAGATGGAGATTTTTCTCAGGTTATTTATTGACAAAGGTCTTTTGAGAGAAGGAGAATGAAAGAAACAAGATAAATGGGGAGGGGGGAGGTAAAGCCAAAATGTGGTTTCTGATGGTGACTAATTCTAATCCCACCAGTCAGATCTGGAGCATAAGTGAAACACAAATATTTCCAATTTGAGGCAAGAGAGCCTGACCTTTATAAGCTGATGGCAATCAGTCATTGAGCAAAGGAAATGGGACACAGACTCCAGGGATAAAGAAGCTCCTGCTATTATATATAATAAAATAGTAATATGCAAATTGATCAGGAGGAGTATGCAAATTAACCCCAACCTAGATGGACATAGCCACAGAGAGAGCAGGAAGGAGGCTTGGGTTACCCCAGCGATGGAGGAAGCCAAGTTTTCCACATACTCTGGATGGCCCAGGCCTCTGCTTAAGGCTACAAACTTTCAATTGTAGAAGATAAATAAATCCCAGATATCAGGACCTCCACTTGGGTCGCTGGGGGGTATGGCTCCAAGGGACCCCCACCCTGACCTTCAGGGCAAATCAGCTGGCCCCCACCCATGCACCAGGCTTCTATCCTATCTAATAAAAGAGTAATATGCAGATTGACAATCACTCCAACACACAAGATGGCTGCCCTCATATGGACTCAAGATGGCCACCACAAGATGGCCAGCAGGACAGGGCAGTTGGCAGGGACCAGCACTGCAATGGAGGGCAGTTGTGGGCAATCAAGCCAGCAGGTCAGGGCAGTTAAGAGGGACCAGGCCTGCAAGGGAGGGCAGTTGGGGGTAATCAAGCCTGCAGGGGAGGGCAGTTAGGAGTGACCAGACCAGCAGAGGAGGGAAGTTGGGGGTGACCAGGCCTATAGGGAAGGGAAGTTGGGGGGACCCAGACCTGCAGGGGTGGGCAGTTAGGGGTGACCAGGCTGGCAGAGGAGGGAAGTTGGAGGTGACCAGCCCTGCAGGGAAGGGCAGTTGGGGGGGACTCAGGCCTGCAGGGAAGGAAGTTAGGGGAGACCAGGCCCACAGGAGGGTAGTTAGGGGCAAACAGGCAGGCAGAGGAACAGTTAGGCATCAATCAGGCTGGCAGGGGAGTGGTTAGGGGGTGATCAGGCTGGCAGGCAGAATCAGTTAGGGGTAATCAGGAAGGCAGGCAGGTGAGCAATTGGCAGCTGGCAGTCCTGGATGGTGAGAGGGATGTCTGACTACCTGTTTAGGCCCAATCCATTGGGGATCGGGCCTAAACAGACAATCGGGCATCCTTCAAGGGGTCCCAGATTGGAGAGGGTGCAGGCTGGGCTGAAGGACATCCCCTCCCCCATGCACAAATTTTGTGCACCCGGCCTCCTCTAGTGTGTGTGTGTGTGTGTGTGTGTGTGTGTGTGTGTGTGTGTGTGTAACTTTGGGGAGGGAGGCAAAGAGGGAGAGAGAGAAAGAGAGACAAGGGAAATACCAATGAGAGAAAATCAGCAATTGGCTGCCTCCTGCACACCACCTCCTGGGGATGGAGCCCACAACCCCGTCATGTGTCCTGACCTGGAACTGAACTGTGACCTGGTTTACAGGTCAACACTCAAGCACTGAGCCACGTTGGCTAGACAAGAACCTCCTACTTTTAGACTAGACCACTTATTGTCAAAGATAGTTGTCCAGAACAACATCATCAGCATCATTGGGGAATTGTTAAAAATATAATTATAAATTTTCAGGTCTCATCCTAGACCTACTGAACCAGAAACTCTGAGAGCTATGTTCAGCCATCTGTTTTAACAAGCTTTCTAAGTGACTCAAAAGCAAGCTAAAGTTTGAGAACCAGTGGTCTAATGCAATCCTTTAGAGAATGGTGGTGGTGGTGATGGTGATAGCTATGAGTTAAATTCAACATTCCTGGCAAATGGAGAATGAGTGTACTTACAGGATAAGAATATCTAGGTGGTGTACCAACAGCACTCACTCCAGGTGATAATCAAGAAATTTTCTAACAGCCAATAAAAGGAGACATTCACATAAATTCTTTTGATCACTAAGCAAGATTGCTTGAAATATGTGTCCATCAAATTGGGGCACTTTGAAAGAGAATGATCTAATACCTATTGAGTGGATGAATACTCAGTGTCTGGAGAGGTAATGGGTTGCAAATTATGCCAAGAACTTCCCTTATTTTTTTTTTTTTAACAAGATAGAGGGCAAGGCTGAGAATCAAGATAGAACTCTAGACCGTTTATTGAGCATGAAACATAGTTCTACAGTAAGTGCCATGGCATGGATCTAGTGATTGGATAGAAGTACAGCATAAAAAGAGGAAGAGCAGCAAGGTAGACTGAGTGATGTGGCTCTTCTACTTCCAGACATAGTGTTTCTTAGGTTTCCATTGACCTAAAACAGGAATAATTCTAGAATATGAAGCTGCTGATCCTAAAATGGGTTTCTCACCAGCTTCGGCAATAAATGTTAGAGCGAAAAAAAAATCATAAAGCCCAGCAGATTATGACTATATCCTTCCAAACCAATATATTAAAATGCTATATGAAATGTGCTATAGCAAACTGAAAGGAACGTGCCTGCATAAATGAACTATTCTATCTTTGTTATGAGATTCATAACAAAATTACTTTGCTGTAATTTAGGTCCAAAGTGATACACTGTTATAATATAACAATTTACTGTTCAGTTTATATGAAAATGAGATTGAAATTGCTGTGATTCCGAACTTCCAAAACTTTTGCATAATCTCCTTCAACCTGACAAGCTTATTGAATAAAAGAGGAAAACAGGAAGTGCAGGGGCAATTTATAAAAATATGCAGCCCTGATTATCATTCTATTAGACAACAAAAGAACAGAAAAGATATACCTATGAAGATGAAACTAGTGGAGAAACATGTGATTCTTTCCTTAATGGAGTCCCTAGCCCATATTAAGTAAAAAAAAAAAAAAAAAAAAAAAATTAGGTCTGTTCTCCCGCTGATTAATAATTGTTGCTATTTGGCACTCTACTGTCTCAGCATATATTTACTAACTGGCCTGTAATTACTCTTTTGGAACATTACCCAACACTGTTTTAGAGGAAGAAAGAATTCATTATCTGTGAATCAAAATATATAGGCCCTGTTTCTGGCAGACATCTATGCCCAGCTTTATCATTTGAAATGATAGATATAAGATTAAAAAAAAAAAAACTACTATCATTTTTTTTTTCAAAGCAAGAGTTTCAACACCAGCTCTTTTAGGTGCTCCCTGGGTTATGCATACATAAATTAGCCAATAAATCATATCGCTACTGCAAGCTATGGGATCTCGGAATCCTTTATTTCCACTGATGTGCAGTGGCCATGAATTGCCTTCCAAATCAAATCACGCCAGCCGTCTACACGGTGGTTCTCACACTGAGCATGAATTACAATTACCTGGAGGACTTGTTAAATCACAGCTTGCTGGAATCCACTCTCAGAGTTTCGGACTTGATAGGTCTGGAGTGGGATCCAGGAATGCGTGGTTTTAACAAGTTCCCAGGTGATGCTGTTGATGCTGCTCCAAGTGCAACTCGCTGGGACATTTGCTCTCCATTCTTTGCTTCTCTTTAACTGCATTTCATCAGATCACGTTTCTTATTCCTCCTAAGAACATCCACTGATCTAGACAAATTAATCCAAGTGCTGAATCCATGAATTAAGTGCTGTTTTCTCCTGTCAGTATTTTACTTGATACAGAACTGTAAACTTAGCATACACTCAACACTATGTAATATATGTAATACTGTAGTAAATATCATAAGTTTATTATAAAATTTATGACTTAAATAGCTTTGGGAAATATTTAATTATAGATTAAAATCTAGAATCATATAGTATCAATATATGGCTGCCATAAACTCCTAAAATATTAATACACATTTATATATACATTTATATAATAGAATTGTTGAACTTGAATGGATGACTTCATATTTAGACCTATTATATTTTTACTTTATTATATTTAAGTCCTTATTATGATCTATTGAACTATTTTTATTCTTTTTGATATACATGTATTGATTTTAGAGAGGGAGAGAGGGAGAAGGAGAGAGAGAGAGAAAGAGAGAGAGAGAGAGAGAGAGAGAGAGAGAGAGAATCATGGATCGGCTGCCTCCCGCACACACCCCCGCACTGGGAATGGAGACTGTAACCCCAGTATGTGCCCTGACCAGGAATCGAACCGTGACCTCCTGGTTCATAGGTCAATCACTGAGCCATGCTGGCTGGGCTATTTTTGATTCTTGAGACCATTCTCCAAGTATTGTCCTCTTTAAAAATATTTATTATTTAATATGCCAGCTGTATATGGCTTCGTTCCTTGGAGCTCCTGTATTTACAAGTATATTCAAGTAATTTTATTCCTGTATCTAAATGACTGTTTCCTGGTATTATCTTAATTTTCGGGATAACTTACTGATAAAATTAGAAGAGGTGATTGCAAGTTTGATTTGGCAAGTATAGATACCATCTATTACATGGGACCCGATTATGTTTAATTTACTCCTTAAGTCAGAACCATCAAACTTGAAAGATCAGGGAGAAGTAAAGAAACATAAGGACCAGAAGTCCTCTTAATTGCTTGGGGAATGGCAAATGTGTTTAGCTCAGTCTTTAACTTTAGGGTACTCTGAGTTTTTCATTGGTCTTCAGCTCAGACTAAGCTTCTAAGATGGTGAGAGGCCTCCCCTTAGGTTGGTCACTGTGCTCTCAAAACAAGCATCTCTGAGGAATCATCTCTTCCTGGTCAGGATTTAAAAACTCTCAATATAGGTTTACTGTTCCATGTGGTCCAACTCTGTTTCATGGTAACATTCATGCCTTCTTACATGTCCTGCTCGCCACAACCCTGCCGCACAGAAGCATCATTTTGTGGTCCTTTATCCTCCCCCTCTCCTTCCCCTTTATTCATTTCCTGTCTTTCTCTCTCCCACCAGCCCCCGGTCACAACATATATGCTTTAACGCTCACAGGTGTGAATGAGGCATAAGTACACTGCTTCTCCCCACTCCAGAAAACACACATTAACCCTCTCTGAGTGGGCCCACCAAAGTTTTTTTTTTTTAATCTTAATTATTGAAAGTATCACATAGGTCCTCCCCCCCCCATTAACCTCTTCCACCTTGTCCCCTCCCCCCAGGACCTCACCACCCACTGTCTGTGTCCACAGGTTATGCACATATGCATACAAGTTCACTGGCTGATCTCTTCCAAGTTTTCAGCCTTGAGAATTCCTACAAAGAAGGCATCAAACTCACTCAGAGGAAGATGAGCCACCCAGTAGCTCTCTGAAGAAATCCTGTCAGCGCCCTCCCCTCTCTAGTCTAGATTCTTTTATGCTCTTAAAGTGGGTGAAGGTTTCAAGAAAAGTTTAATGGAAACTCTTTTTAATGTTTCTACTTTGAGGATTCCTCCAGAGTATTCTGTCTCACACTCAGTTGGGCATCTGATAATTGCCATATATTGGCACGTAAGTAAAATTTTCAGTTTTCACATCCTATTAAATATTAGTAGTAGAAACAACAGCAACCACAACGACTAGCATTTCTTGAGCTCTACTCTTTGTCTGTCATTGTTCTTCTATATTTATTCATCGTTGCCTATCAACAACGCTATAAACTAGACATGAATGTTTAGTTTTCAATGAGATGGGTAAATTGAATCCCAGCAAGGTGTTAATTACTTAAGACACACTATCAGATTTTGAAACCAGGTTTGATTCTGGTGCCCATCTTTTTCACCACTCTGATAATATGCTTCTAGATGAACCAATGGATGCTTATTTTCTTTCAAGTACAAGATATAAAAATGACGTTATGTGTGGCGTACTGTAACAGCGGTTTGTATGTGTGGGCGGCATAATTTTTAACATGAAATTTCAGTTCTCTTCTTTGGTGTTTTTTTATAAATCAATATTCTTGAAAGTTTCTTTCACTCAACATGCTCTAGAGTTTTGACTATATCAAAATATCATTATACTTTAGAAATAAATGTACATTTATGGCAAATCATAGAACTTTCCATTTGCTAAAAGTTCAGCTATTTTTATACCAGAGTACAATGTCGCCTGATATGAGTCTACAAACTGATTTTTCTTTGATTTTTTAAGTGAACACTTTCAAATGGTAATTTGATGTAATCAGACAATAATTGCATATGGCTCAATCCCTAACAACTCCTGGTGTGTCACACACACAAAAAATTGTCAACATATTCTTATTTTTTTACAAATACACTACTTGAGAATTTGTCATTTCTCTTACAAAATAAGCTTCTTACAAAGATGTAATATTATTACTCTACTAAGACAGAAAAAATAAATACAGTTTAGTGAAATGCCTGTAAAAATCTCCAATAAAAGTTAATAATTTTAAAGATTATTCAAAATTGTAACACTTCTTGACACTATTTTTTACATCACTTGAGCATATAACAAGACAGAGAGGGGAAAAACACAAGATTAATAATAAGAAGAATAGGTATTTAGTATCTTCCAGAATAAGTAAAGCAAGTAGGTTTTAATGTGAGTACCTTCTGGATTGAAAATTAAATCTATAATTGGAATCTCACTTTTGTAAATAAATGGCTTCTAGTGGAAAATAGTTACTCAGTGTGCCACACACATGCACAAATAACCAAAATGTCCTATAACTTATGAACTAAAATGTTGTGTTTAACATGATGTGATACTGTGATTTCTGATAGCCCTCTAATGAGATAGAAGTACAAATTGAACGATGCACATTTTGCATCAAATACCAAAGAATCAAATCAGTCTTTGGCCTCAAATTCATTAAATTCTTTGGATTTTATTTCTTTCATTTCCTTTATTCATTCAGTGGAGCATTTTAGACCTGGGTGTTTCTTACAGATGCCTTTCCTTTTAAAGAAAAACAACAACAACAACAACAACAACAACAACAAAAAAACAAACAAACACAGAGACACCAAGTGGTCAACTAGATAACACAAGATCACACAGAAAGATACTAAATAGGGACCAAGAAACATGTTTATTAATTTCCCTATCCTGAACACTCTCCACCGTGCTCACAATCCCCAGTAGGAAAAAGAAATGCAGCAGGTTGCACCACAATATTTGTATCTTAAAAATTCAAATTATAAAGAAAAAGACCAACTTATTAGTATTCTATTTCCATAAATGTTTGGGTGAAGCCATCTTTTCCTTTTGGGCCAGTCTGGATATAGACAATCACAGGGAATCTGTGGTAAGCATTTTACAAATCACTACCATTTAGTCAACTCGAAAAGGTCAGTCTAATCAAAACATGTGAAAAATGTCTTGATTAGAGAGTCACTTTCTACAGAGTTCAGAAAGTTAAGATCTAATTTGTTATGACAAGACTTATGAACTAGGATTTCTGGCTGGGGTTTCTAAAAAGAATAGAGTCTTTGGAGTAAAACCTTGAAAAATTTTCTGCAAAGAACTTGAGCAATCATTGCAATAATGTTTTTGAAGTCAAATAATTATCTCCCTGTTTGGCTGTAAAAGCAAGGTCATTTGATAAGTAACTGTTTTACAAGAAAGAGAAATCTTTGAAAATTAAATAATTGTGTAATAGAATACAGCATGTAGAAGATATTTATATCCATACATATTACACTGGCATGAGTTATGTAATAGAAATTAGCAATATGGCAACTACTTCAATGTGGAGACCAGCCAAACCTGAGAATAAGAAAGCAAAATAAAAGGAAACCAGATGGTAAGCCAATTCAGAAACTGTGAAATCAAAATCAATGTTTGGCATACAATTGGAATCCTTGGTTCCCTTTCAAGAGAAGCATTGGATAGCTGGAGTTGTGACTTTTTAATTTATGCCCTTCCACAACTTATGAATGATGCTCCATTAAAGAATTACCTATTTAAAAAGATTATTAAGTCCTAAAAATCAAATGAAATACAGAAACTCTATACTTAATATTAACTTTGACTACTTTACAGGCTCTATTTGTATATATAATATTTACTTTAACTCTATACTTCAAACCTTAAAACTATTTATGAAATAGCTGTTTCAGTTATCAAGTTAAGAATGTTCATCAGATAGAAGACTGAGATCTGTGTGGAGAAAGTCATAAACATTAAAGAAAGAAGTTTAGAGTGAGACTATTAAAGACAGGCCCACTGTTGACTATTTTACTTCCACTCTCCTGCCACCCTCCCTCCCTTCCTTATTTCTTTTTTTAAATATATTTTATTGATTTTTTTTTCCAGGAAGGAAGGGAGAGTGATAGAGAATTAGACACATCGATAAGAGAGAAACATTGATCAGCTGCCTCCTGCACATCTCCTGCTGAGGATGTGCCTGCAACCAAGGTACATGCCCTTGAAGGGAATTGAACCTGGGATCTTTTGGTCCACAGGCCAATGCTCTATCCACTGAGCCAAACTGGTTAGGGCTTATTTCTTGATCTATCCAGCAATCTCTTATGATATGCTTACTATTTGCTGGGTGTTGTGCTAGCCACTAATGATGTACTTTGGGCAAAACTGACTTAGACCTTGACCATTTAGGAGCTTAGAGTCTACCTGGAGAGACAGACATTTAACACACAATTCCAGAATT